>AWOL01S0058958.1:144219-186969 GCA_000715115.1 Nicotiana otophora | reverse complement strand
CGTTCCCCCCGAGGACATGACCTCACTCGACCATCCCAGACCACAGCCACTATACCTACGACAGAGTAAGGGGAATCGCTATCACACAAGGCAACAGACCAAACCAGAAGAATACAAGTTGCAACAACAGGCACACTAATACGGTAAATAAACTAGTACGAGGTAAGATGCCAGCAATTTAACTCACACAATAAAGGGAAACTAGAAAACGGGAGGTACCAACTCCCGCGAGCAGAATAGAAAATTCAAATCAAGAATAATAGAACCTGAAGTCACCACGAGTGCCGAGAAAGGTGTTGTCCACAACAGCTATGTTTTGGAAGTTCCCACCTACTTTGCCTGAGGTTCCCCGAAAAATTGTCTCAGCCGCCACCGCCACTGCCGCTAGGCTAGATCAGTGCACCAAACAATAGGGGACGGGGGTGGAAGAGACGAGGTATAAGGGAGAGAAATAAAGGAGAAGAAGAAAAGGGAAATATAAAAAAAGTGAGGGTGGCAGATCTGAAAAGCAAATAAAGAGGGGAGGGGAGTAAGGGGGAAGAAGAAGAACACAGGAGAGAGAGGAAAAGAAGACAGGGGTGGGGTGGGTGGCGGTGGGCTGGGGTGTGGGTCTTACCTGGTCCGGTGGTCGCTGGAAGTCCGGTGAATGATATCAGCGAGAGACGTTAGAGCTTGTTCTCTTCTTTCGTGTTCTTCGTATAATTGTAGACAACTTGAGATTTATAAACAAGCAATAAAACAAGAAAACAAACCAACCTGTCTTGTGTATACGCAGTAAATAAAAACAAAAAGCAAAGAGAAGAACTGAGAAAGGAGCAGAACTTGGGGTATGAAAAAAGGAAACTACCTAATTTCAAGATATCAGACTCAGGCAGAGTTAGCTTATTGATCGTAAGGCGTCAAGGTAGAGCTGCTTGATCGTCGTAGTCCCTTGGAGTCCTTTCCTTTCATTGTACTGTCGGGTTGTTATTTGAACAGTATTGTATTTCCATCTTTGAGATCTTTCCATGTAGTCAGCTAGAGTTCATGACTCTGTATTACTTAGTCTTTGGATGTTGTTATGATTATTTCCATGTAGGCTTATTTCGCTTTTGTTTCGGCGTTCATATTAAACTATGTTCTCAATTATTATTGTTAAAGTGGCTTAATTGTTGTAAATAATCGGCTTACCTATTCTTAGAGACTAGGTTCCATCACGACGCCTATGGCCGGAGTTTGGGTCGTGAAATAAACATGTCTTCCACATAATTTACATAGTACAATCAAACCCAATCCTAAGGGGTAGTTCCCCTACACAAAGTTAGGCAATATACTTACCTCAAACAAGCTAAATTAGTCTACTAATAAGCCATTCCCGCGCAAATTTAACTCTGAATGGCTCGAATCTAGCCAAATTAATTTAATATCATAAATAAAAACCATAGGAAGCAATTTCGTATAATAAAGATTTAATGAAAATAAAAAATCAGCACATAAAGCTAACCCCGGCTCGTATCTCGGAACCCTACCAAACTTACCAATTTCAAACACGCATTCCGATACGAGTCCAACAATACTAAAATCACCAATTCCGACCTCAAATCAACTTTCAAATCCTCAATTTATGTTTTAGAAAAGTTTTTACGAAAATCCCCAATTTTTCCAATTCAAATCACCAATTCAAATCACTAATCAAATACTAAAATCGAGGTTGGAATCATGGAATAATAACAAATCTGAGTAAAAACATTTACCCCAAACCAACTCATGAAAATCTCCTCCAAAATAGCCCAAAACCGAGCTTTCTAACTCAAAGTGTGATAAAGGAAATAAACCTCTCGACCAAGATATATTCTACCCAGGCTTTTCGCTTCTGCAGCCCAGCTATGACATATGCGACTCTGCATATGCATAAAAAGCATCACAGATGCGGCCTACACTTAAGGCAAGAATTTCTGCTTCTGCAGACCAAAACGTGCACCTGCGCTTCCGCTTATGCAGACAAAGAACCGCACATGTGATCCCTGCTCAAGCAGCCCCAATCCGCTTCTGCGTAGATATTCTGCTTTTGTGGTTGTGCATCTGCGCTCCCATGTCTTCACCTGCGGACCTATATCCCCTAGACAAACCTCGCATCTGCGGCCAACCAGCCGTTTATGTGGCGCCGCACCTGCGGTCCAAACATCGCAGGTGCGAAAACACCAATTCTCAGCAGCCTTCAGCAATCCTCCAAGTCCCCAAATGATCTGAACTCAACCCGAAACACACTCGAGGCCCCTGGGAGCCCGTCCAAACATACCAACGAATCCCAAAACACTACACGAAGCTACTCGAGATCTCAAATCACATCAAACAACATCAAAACTATGAATCGCACCTTGATGTATTTGTGAAGAACTAATGAATATTTCAAAATTTAATACATGCGGCGAACAAGCTTAAATAACTCCAGATGACCTCAAATTTTGAATGTAGGTCCCAAAAGACACAACAAACATATACCAACTCCAAAAATCAATATACAAGCATGATATCAATAAAGTCAACCCTTAGTCAAACCTATTAACATTTCAAAACACTACTTTTCAACTTTTGTCAATTCAAGCCAAAACAACCTACATACCTCCAAATTCACATTCGGGCATACACCTAAGCCCAAAATCATTATACAAAGCTATTGAAAATAACAAAAAATAATTCCGAAGTCGTTTACAAAAAAGTCAAACTCCGGTCAACTCTTACAACTAAGGCCTTTAACCAAGGGACTAAGTCTCCTCAGTCAATCCAAAACTTACCTGAAACTAAACCAAAATACTCAAAACGATCGGCCAGGTCATTGCATTTCTTAAAATAAACGTTCGTCCTCGAACGAGTTTAGAGACATACGTAAAGTTCCAAAAAGGTGAGGATAACGGATATGCATATCATGCTCGGTCTCCGAAGTCGCCTCCTCGACCGATTGAAATCTCCATTGAACCTTCACTGATGCAATGTCCTTTGGCCTCAACTTTCAGACCTATCTGTCCAAGATAGCCACTGCCTCATCAGCATAAGTCAAACCCTTGTCCAATTTGACTTAGCTGAAATCTAATACATGTGATAGATCACCATCACACTTCCGGAGCATGGAAACATGGAACATCAAGTGCAGTACTGACAAGCTAGGTGGATATGCAAATCTGTAGGCCACCTCACCAACTCTCTCAAGTATTTCAAAAGGACCAATATACCTAGGGCTCAGCTTGCCCTTCTTCCCGAACCTCATCACACCCTTCATGGGCGAAACTATTAGCAAAAGTCTCTCTCCCACCATGAACGCTATAACACGGGCCTTCCGATCAATATAACTCTTCTTCCGGGACTTCCTGGCATGACGATCCTGAATCAAATCAGTGCCCAACAACCTAGCCTTCCCAAACTCAAATCATCAAGCAGGAGAATGATATCGCCTCCCATACAAGGCCCTCATAAGGAGTCACCTGGATGTTGGACTGAAATTTGTTGTTGTAGGCGAACTCTACGAGTGGTAGAAAGAGATACCATGAATCCCTAAAATCGATAACACATGCACGTAGCATGTCCTCCAAGAACTTAATGGAGCGCTCGAACTGCCCGTCTGTCTGGGGATGAAATGTTGTACTCAACTAGACCCATGTGCCCAACTTATGTTATACGGCTCTCTAAAAATATGATGTAAAATGTGTGCCTTGGTCAGAAATGATGGAAATGGGTACACCATGCAGATGGATAATCTCCAGATGTAGATCTGAGCCAAACACTAATAAGAATAAGAAGTTGTCACTGGAATGAAGTATGCAGACTTAGTCAAATGGTCCACAATAACCCAAACTGCGTCATATTTCTTCAAGGTCCATGGTAAGACTACCACAAAATCAGTAGTAATGCGCTTTCACTTACACTCCGATATCTCCAATCTTTGAGTTAACCCTCCTAGTTTGTGATGCTCAAACTTCACCTGTTGACAATTTAAACAAGGAGAGACATAAGCAACAATATCTTTCCTTATTCTCCACCACCAATAGTGTTGTTTCAAGTCACGGTATATCTTTGTGATACCAAGGGGAATGTAATAGCACGAGTTGTGAGCCTCTTAAAGGATCAGATATCTCAACCCATCAACATTTGGAACAAAAATGTAGCCTTGAATCCGCATAACACCATCATCAACAATCACTACCTCCTTAGCACCACCCCGCTGCACCGTGTCCCTCAACACCATGAAGTGAGGATCATCAAACAAGCGAACCTTGATACGCTCCATCAACGATGACTGTGCCGTAACACAAGAAATAACCCGGCTAGGCTGTGAAATATCCAATCTCATGAACTTGTTCGCCAAAGCCTGAACATCAACGGCTAGTGTCTTCTCTGCTACTGGTAAATATGCCGAATTGCCCATGTTCTCGGCCTTCTTCTCTGCTACCGGTAAATATAATATTGTTTTATCATAGTCTTTCAGCAAATCTATCCATCTATACTACCACAAATTAAGGTTCTTTTGCTTGAATAGGTGATGTAGACTCCGATGGATGGTATAGACCTCACAATGAATACCGTATAAGTAGTGCCTCCAAATCTTCAATTGGTGAACAATAGCTGCCAACTTGAAATGATACACATGGTAATTCTTCTTACGAATCTTCAACTGTCGAGATGCATAGGCAATCACTCTACCGTCCTGCATCAACACCGCGCCAAACCCAATACGCAATGCATCACAATACACAGTGTAAGATCCTGAACTTGTAGGCAACACCAACACTGAGCTGCGATGGATGAATAACCCTCCACAAAACAACGATATTAACCTACCAAACCCAAGAAGCACCGAATCTCTGTAGCTGAAGACGGTCTGGGCCAACTCTTAACTGCCTCCACCTTCTTTGGATCCACCTTGATCCCCTCACTAGACACAACATGACCCAAAAATGCCACTAAATCAAGCCAAAAATCATACATGGATAATTTAGCATATAGCTTCTTCTCCCTCAAGGTTTGGAGCACGATCCTCAAGTGCTGCTCATGATCCTCTCGACTGTGAGAATATACTAATATATCTTCAATGAACACGATGACAAATGAATCAATATATGGCTTAAATACATTGTTCATCAAGTGCGTAAATATTGTTGGGGCATTGGTCAGCCCGAATGATAGCACCAAAATCTCGTATTGACCATAGCGAGTTTTGAAAGCCGTCTTCGGTATGTCTAAATCCTGGATCTTCAGCTAATGATATCCCGATCTCAAATCGATCTTCGAGAACACTCTAGAACGATAAAGCTAATCAAATAAGTCATCAATGTGCGATAGCGGGTACCTATTATTGATTGTAACTTTGTTCAACTGCCTGTAATCAAAACACATCCTTATAGAGACATTCTTCTTCACAAATAGAACTGGAGCACCCCAAGGCGAGACACTTGGCCGGATGAAACCCTTATCAAGCAACTCCTAAAGTCGTTCCTTTAATTCCTTCAACTCCACCAGTGCCGTATGCTATAGTGCAATTGAAATGGGCTGAGTGCCCGGCACTCAGTCAATACCAAGGGTGGCATGCCCAGTAGGTCTGCTAGAAACATATTCGTAAAATCTCTTACTATCAGAACTGACTCAATGGTAGGAGTATCAGCACCGACGTCCCTCGCAAAGGCTAGATATGCCTTGCACCCCTTCTCAACCATTGTTTGTGCCTTCATAAAGGACACAGTCCTGCTAAGAATGTAATCCATTATACCTCTCCACTCCAATTGCGGCAACCCTGGCATAGCCAATGTCACGGTCTTGGCGTGACAATCCAGAATAGCGTGATAGGGCAAAAACCAATTCATGCCTAAAATCACGTTAAATTCCACCATACTAAGTATTAGAAGATAAACTCTGGTCTCGTAACCCCTGATATTGACCAAACACGACCAATTAAAATAGTCAACTATAATAAAATCTCTTACATGCGTAGACCATATACAAGAGCAATCAAAGAATCATGAGATGCATCTGAATATGTAGCAAAGTAATATGACACATACGAATACATAGAACCCGAATCAAATAAAATTAAGGCATCCCCATGACAAACCGGAACAATACATTCAATGATAGCATCTGAAGCAGCAGCCTCAGTCCTACTCGGGAGCATAGAAACGGTCTGACCTCCCCTTCTAGGACAACCTCTACCAGCCTGACCTTCGCCCCTGGCTGGCAGTGCAGGTGGAGCAGTAACTAGAGTAGCAACCATAGCTTGTGAACCCTGTGGAATTCGTGGAGCCTGTGGAGTCTGTGGAGGTGTACCCCTCCTAAGTCTTGACAATCACTCACCATATGCATGGTATTTCCACACTCTAAATAACCTCTCAGCAAGCGTGGCTGTTGAAACTAAATCTAACCCGATCGGCTAGACTAACCGTTGAAGGCACCCTTAGTGGGTGATCTGAGAACTCGAAGTGGCCGGAGCACTACCATTAGTTGGAAATGCTAAACGAACTGGTTGACTCACATAACCTCTGCCATGACAAGATGCAACTAGAGCGCGGGCACCACTAAATCCTCTAGAATCGCAATTCTCTTGGCCTCCCTCTCCTCATTCTCCTGGCCCGTCATACGCTCCAACCTGCGAGTCATGTCCACAACGTACTGAAATGGAGTATGTATCTCCAACTATTGAGCCATGCTGAATCTAATACCATAACTGAGCCACTCAATAAATTTGCGGACTCGATCTCTAATTCTAGCAACTAAAATGGGTGCATCAAGGGACAACTCACTAAACCTTATAACATACGCTGACACCATCATAGTCCCATGATACAGCTGCTCAAACTCTATGCGCCACGTGTCGTGGAGGGTCCGGGGGAGACACTCCCTAAAGAACATATCCAAAAATTGAGTCCAAGTGAGTGGTGCAACATTAGCTAGCCTACCCTCCACATAAGCCTACCACCACCTATATGCTGGTCCTGACAACTGAAATGTAGCAAAGGCGAGTCCGCTCACCTCCACAATGCCCATGGTGCAGAGAATATGTTGGCACTTGTCTAGAAATCCTTACATATCCTCAATAACTACACCACTATAAGTAGGAGGGTTACAGCGAGACAAGGCAGGCTATATTTGTTGGGTTTGCGCATGTGGCAATAAAACTTTGGATAATTATTGATGCACATGTGGTGAGACAAGGCGGGCATTTACTTTATTATTGCGCACGCAGCGAGACAAGGCGGGCTATGTCGGGGATGATTTGTGATAGCCTGGTGGCATTGTTATTGATGGTATTTGTGTAGTGGTGTGACCTTCTTGTGTGTGTCATGAATATTACGGGTTTTGATGTGTTGTTTCCAATGTGCTACTCGGTATCTCTTATTTGTACTAGTTGACTTGAGCTGTGATAGTACACTTGCACAAACATACACTGTAACATGTCACCTATATCACTCCAGGAGTATGAATCTTGATGTTTATTGATCATGTACATGTATTCTTGTATATCTGCCTTCTGTGTATGGATTGGACTGGTGGTACGTGAGTTATCCGTGAGGATATGAGGTATTGTTACTAGTGGCACGTGAGGTTTCCGTGCTGATCTGATTTACTAATAGTATTGGCACGTGAGTTGTCCGAGCAGCACGTGATGTGTCGATATGGTTGTGATTGATAATGTGGGTACGAGATGCCATGTGATTATGACTCGAGATTTTTGACCCGTGATCTGTGATTATGAGGTGTGGTACCTCAGGGTGATTCTTGTGTAAACGATTGATTATTTGGTGGTCATCTATTTTTCTTAATTGGTTTCGATGGTTCTTTAAATGTGTTCTGATTATTGCTGCATTATCACCTATATATTTCTTGTTGCTACTTATTGTCTCTAATTTTCATTGCTAGTGTTATATTATTATTCTTCCCATGGTTGGCTTTACACTGATATTTGTTCCTTTGTTAGCTTTACATTAACATTTTTGCATAGGTTATTATATATAGTAGGTGTCTTGACCTGACCTCGTCGCTACTCCACCAAGGTTAGTTTTGATACTTACTAGGTATCGTTGTGGTATACTCATGCTATGCTTCTACACATTTTTGTGCAGATCTAGGTACCTCTATGTAACACCCCGAAAAACTTTGAAGTACTTAAGTGTAACGCCTGGTAAAATATGCAAAGAAAATAATGTTTCATGGTGCTGGACTAGGCTTACGTTTTTGAGGATTATAGAAATTCATGGTGCCAAGAATTGAAAGCAAGATTGACTACGACACCGGTGTTGACTCTTCCAGAGGGTATAGATGGATTTGTGGTATATTGTGATGCTTCAAGAATCAAGCTTGGGTGTGTATTAATGCAACATGGACAGGTGATAGCTTATGCTTCTACGCAACTAAAGAATCATGAAAAGAACTATCCAACGTATGATTTAGAACTTGCGGCGGTGGTATTTGCATTGAAAATTTGGCATCATTATTTATATGGGGTCCGTGTGGATATATTCACGGACCATAAGAGCCTTCAATATGTTTTCAAACAGAAGTAATCGAATTTGAGGCAGAGAAGATGGCTTGAATTACTCATGGATTATGACATTGATATTTTATACTATCCAGGGAAGGCTAATGCTGTGGCGGATGCTCTCAGCCGAAAATCTATGGGTAGCTTAGCACACTTGGAGGCATATCAAAGCCCATTGGCCAAAGAAGTTCACCGATTGGCTAGTTTGGGAGTTCGTCTTACGGACTCTAGTGAAAGAGGGGTAATTATGAAAAATAGGGCTGAATCATCGCTTGTTGTGAAAGTCAAAGAGAAGCAATACAACGATTCATTGTTGGTGCAATTGAAAGAGGGGATTCATAAACATAAGACCATGACTTTTTCTCTTGGCATGGATGATGGTACACTAAGGTACCAATGGCGACTATGTGTTCCAAATGTGGATGGTCTCTGGGAAAGAATAATGACTGAAGCTCACACTTCTAGGTATTCCGTGCACCTAGGTTGTACAAATATGTATCATGATCTTAAGGAAGTCTATTGGTTGAATGATATGAAGAGGAATGAGGCGGATGTTGTGGCAAGATGTCCAAATTGTCAGCAAGTAAAGGTCGAACAGCAAAGGCCCGGTGGGTTGGCACATAACATAGAAATTCCAATGTGGAAGAGGGAAATGGTTAGTATGGACTTTGTGGTAGGATTACCGCACACTCCGCACAAGTTTGACTCAATTTGGGTGATTATGGATCGACTCTCTAAATCCGCACACTTTTTGCCGGTTAAGTCTACCGACACAGCGGAGCAGTATGCTCAGTTGTATATCAAAGAAATAGTCAAGTTGCATGGCACCCAAGTTGCCATCATTTCTGATCGGGGCGCACAATTCACTGCTAATTTTTGGAAGAAATTTCAGCAAGGTTTAGGTACTCAAGTAAATCTTAGTACAGCCTTTCACCTGCAGACTGACGGGCAGGCAGAGCGAACTATTCAGACGCTTGAGGATATGTTGCGTGCTTGTATTCTAGACTTCAAAGGTAGCTGGGATGATCATTTACCACTCATAGAATTTGCATATAACAATGGCTATCATGCTAGCATTCAAATGTCACCGTTCGAGGCTTTATGTGGTAGGAGATGCATATCTCCCATTGGGTGGTTCGAAATTGGGGAAGCAGATTTGATAGTGCCAGACCTTGTGCATCAGGCTATGGAAAAAGTTAAAGTCATTAAGGAGCAGTTGAAGGCTACTCAGAGTCGTTAGAAATCCTATTCAGATGTTCGTCATAGGGATTTGGAGTTCAAAGAAGATGATTGGGTGTTCTTGAAAATTTCCCCCATGAAGGGTGTAATGCAGTTTGGTAAGAAAGACAAATTGAGTCCGAGGTATGTCGGACCGTATAAAATCATTCAGAGGATCGGTGAGGTGGCGTACAAGCTTGAGGAACCTTAGATGTCATTAGTACACCCGGTGTTTCATGTGTCTATGTTGAAGAAAGTAGTTAGAGATCCGACACTCAATGTTCTCGTCGAGACTATTGAGGTAAATGAGAGATTGACTTACGAAGAGATTCCGATTTCTATTATTGATCGGTAAGTCTGAAAATTGAGAAATAAAGAAATTGCCTCAATGAAAGTGTTATGGCGAAACCAACAGGTTGAAGAGGCTACTTGGGAGGCCGAGGGAGAAATGAAGAAAAAGTATCCTTATTTGTTTTAATGACCATGTATTTATAAAGTTGTGATCTATGAAAAACATTCTAAGAGTTGCTTTCTATAAATTATGTATGATTTGTACATTTGATGTTAAGGGTGTTCCGTGCTGGTAATATAATTTCTTGTGAGGCCACAGTTGGTGTTGTTTTCTATTATGTTACGTCGTTGGCATACGTATATGTTGTTAGGATGTGTTTCTAGGGCTCTCTGACAGGTGGATAAGCCTAGTTACAAGGGAAACTCTAGCGAAAGTTTTGGAAATCTTGGGAGTTAGTCAAATTTGCGGCTGCTCGAATGTGGTATGAAACAAACTGAGTTGCATAATATGCTAATGACGGATTTTTACCCTCATTCGAGGATGAATGATCCTAAGAGAGGGAGTATGTAACACCCCGGAAAATTTCGAAGTACTTAAGTGTAAAGCCCAGTCAAATATGCAAAGAAAATAATATTTCATGGTGCTGGACTAGGCATACGTGGGATGTGCATTTCTGCGGTCCATTATGCGACCACAAAATCACTCTGCGGACCGTATAATGGCCTCAGAGTGAGGCAGTTAATTAGATCATTTGGAAGCAATTATGCGGTCGACTATGCGACTGCATAAATTTTATGTGGTGCATTATGCAATCGCATAACAGTTATGTGAACCGCATAGTGACTGCATACACAGACAGTTCTTTTGATCATTTTATCAGCAATTATGCGACTGATATGCGGTCCGCATATCCATTATGCGGTCGCATATGCGACCGCAGAACTGTTCCGGAGCTCCATTTTTGGGTTTTTAAAACCCGACCCTATTTCGTTAAATACACTCTTTGGGCCATTTTTGAGACATTATCTGATACTTTAGAGTGAGAGAGAGTCCCCTAGAGTGAGAAGGTGTTCTTCAATAATTGTTCTTCAATTCTTGCTCAAGTTTTGGAAGATTAAGAAGGGAAGCTCACTAGGTCTTCATCCTAGAGGTAAGATTCTACACCCTAAACCCTAATTTCGAAATCATCTAAAAATGAGTAATTAGCAAGATAATTTTTGGGCGTGAGAGTTGATTATTTTACATGCATGTGATATCAAAGGGTGTAGGAAGATTGTTGAGCTAAAAATGGTAAAGATTGGGTTGTGGGATGATGGAATCCTTCATAAATAGGACATTGAAACCTTATGCCCACCTAGTGTTTGATAAAATGCTCAAGTGACCTAGAACCATGATCATCTTTGAAATATTTATTCCATTTGTTAAATTTCTACAATAGATTGAAGTTGCTAAGAATTCCGGAATGTTTTAGAGTTTAAGGAAGCTCAAGTGAGGTATGTTGGCTAAACTCTTCTCTTAGAATTGAATCCCTCGATATTTATGTAAATTATGTAAGTCCCGAGTGATTCATTATGAATTTGGCTATTCCGAGTAAGATTGGGTTGAAAGATATATGTTCAACAAGCATCCCAAATGCTTTATCCATGTTATGTTACCAATTGAGGATGTGTTAAAATATGGGTTGTGCATTAATAATGTTTCGACTTTAAGTCAAGTTCAAATGAAGGCTATTATGCCAAGTTTTGTGAAATATCTCTATGTGCCTTAGACTCTAAATTACTCACATGTGTACTACACACCTTGATTTGTATTGTCTTTGTTGTTGATGATGATAATGATATTTCAAATTTACAAGGTAAGCATGAAATACTGAATATGGACAACGTGCCAAGAATAATCTTATAATTATCGCCATTAGTGCCAATGAAATAAAAAGATGTGAAAGTAATACAAAATGTGATGATTGATATAAAAAGGCTGATATCTCAAATAAGGCAACCTAGCCGGTCGGGTCGTGATCGGACACCATGCCGCACACATGGTGGTGATTGTGCTGGAAATTGTAATTGAAATTGTGATTGTGGTCGATGTCCCAAATAGATAGCCTAGCCGACCGGGTCGTGATCGGACTCTTTATTAAAGACGGTGGTATTGATATTGAGAGAAATTGTGGTTGATGTCTCTAATGAGATGGCCTAGCTGGTCAGGTCGTGATCGGACTCCGTGCTAAGAGTACAGTGGTACTGATTTTGTGAATAATGGTATTTTGAATAATGGTATTGTGGACAATAGTATATCGATACTAAAAATCTCCCAATGTGAGATATGGAAATTAAATTGAACATTGTCTTGATCCTAAATTGAGGTTTGATGTTAATTAAGGCTTTCATTGATATTATGATAATCTTGTTTGTATTATTAATCATTCTATTGAGTGGGTGTTTAGTTATACATACTAGTGTTATTCAACGGTACTAACGTCCCTTTTGTCGGGGGTGCTACATCTTTAAATGGATGTAGGTGGTTCAACAGCAGCAGATATTGATTAGTGATAGCAGTACCCCTTCTTCCCAACTTACTTGGTAAGCCCCACTTCACTTCGGGGTCATGTATCTTTTCTACTTTGTGTATTCAGTTTAAGGTATAGCCGAGGCCTTGTTGCCAGCATTATCATTGTACTCTTATTTATCTATAGAGGCTCCGTAGACATAGTGTGGGTTGTGTATTGGTGCTAGGGAAAGACAAACTATGTTATGTTGTGGTTGTATTACTTGTCCATTTGAGAGTTTAAAAAAATGATGAAACTATTGGAAATGAATTGTTATTGTAGACATGAACACATTTTCGTTTAATTAATGAAAATATGTATATCTCTATTCGTGAATGAGTTTGGGTAGAATGAAATCTAACAGGCTTGCTCTGTCGGGTTCACTCGGTTGAGCGTCGGTCGCGCTCCTCGGTTTTGGGGCGTGACACCCTAAGCATGCCAACCATTAGCTTGTTATTGGAGAATTGTTATAGAGACTTCAAGGTATACCTACCACTACTCTCGCAAGCCTCAGAGTCACCTTCTGAAGCTTCACTTTGTTACTGTTGACTTCTATTCCAAACAGTGTTGTATTTGTCATTCTTATTTACTCTTAGAAAAGCTTATGTAAAGACAGGACTGGACATTTTGAGTATTGTAGCCCCGTTCCCCCATTTACTACTTATTCTATGTTCATTTATAGTTATGTGACTTGCCGGAGTGGTTGGTTTAGTTCCGGGGATGTTTCGGAATGAATTGGGACACTTAGTCCCAAGACTGGAAGTTTGAGTTGAAAGAGTTCACCAGATGTTGACTTATGGGTAAAGGACTCCGAAATGAAGTTTTGATAGTTCCGATTTCCTATGATAATTTTGGACTTAGGAGTATGTCCGAATATTGATTTGGTGGTCCGTAGGTCGTTTTGGCTTGAATTGGCGAAAGTTGAGAAGTTTGACCAAGAGTTGACTTTGTATTATCAGGCTCGAATTTTTGTTTCGGAAGTAGAAATAGGTTTGTAGTGTCATTTATGACTTGTGTGCAAAATTTGAGATCAGTCAGAGATGATTTGATAGGTTTCGGCATCAATTGTAGAAGTTGAAAATCCATTACTTTGGCCGCACCTGCGGGACTACGGAAGCAGTTAAGTAAACCGCAGGTGCAAGATGCCTGGGAAAAAAATATAATCTAGGGTTAGAGTCTTTTTCTTCATTTTGGACTTTGCAAGCTCGGCTTGTGGCGATTGTTGAGAGGGGTTTCACTAGATTTCAAGAGGTAAGCAACTTTTGATCATTTTTATTCATTGATATTGAATACCCATTGATTTTGCCACCTAGATTATGTTTTTTTGAAGTGAAATTTGGCGGATTTTGGACTAGGGATTTGAG
This sequence comes from Nicotiana otophora, assembly GCA_000715115.1. Classification (NCBI taxonomy): domain Eukaryota; kingdom Viridiplantae; phylum Streptophyta; class Magnoliopsida; order Solanales; family Solanaceae; genus Nicotiana; species Nicotiana otophora. The sequence continues at coordinate 173,047 of AWOL01S0058958.1, read as the reverse complement.
ATTACGATTTGGGGGTTGGAGGGTCGATTTGTGGTTGGAATTGGATGATTTTAGTATGTTCAGACTCGGTATTGAATAGGTGTTTAGATTTTGTGAATTTTGTCAGGTTTCGAGGTTTGGGCCCGTGGTTGACTTTTTGAGTTTGGTTAAATAACTTAGCTTTATCGTATGGGATCAATTTCTATAGCTTGTATTGATTATATTAAGTTGTTTGTCACTAGATTTTAGTCGTTGGGAAGCCGATTCGTGAGGTAAGGGCTTGTTAGAGTTGTGATTGTGCACGGTTTGAGGTAAGTAGCACTTCTAAACTTGGTATTACAGGTACAAATCCCTAAAATATGTGTTATATGGATGGTGTTGGGGCGACGCACATGCTAGATAGACGTGTGAGCGTGCACCGTGATAATTATGGCTCAGATGATTATGTGGTACTGTGTAGTTATCTAGTCTTATTTATAACTGTGTAATTCCTACGTGTTAAAGTAATTGAGTTGTGATCCATGCTAGAAATTATGTTATGGCTATGTGCTTATTCTGTTGGGACCCACTGAGGTGATTTCTTATGTTGAGTTATTTGCCAAAGTTGCAATTATGTGCTCAATCACATTTATTCATTGCATGTTATATCCCAGTCTCTGCTATCATTTGTTGTTACATCATGTTATCTTTGTTTGGGATGATTGGTATGATATTTGTGAGCCCGAGCGACTAGAGAGAATTGATGACTGAGTTGGGGCCTGAGAGCCGAATTGTGAGTGACATTTATGGGATCGGGTTGCACGCCGCAGCAGTTGTTTATCGGATCGGGCTGCACACCACATCAATCTTTATTGACTCATTGTGGGATCGGGCTGCATGCTTATATTAGCGCTTGGGCAGGATCTGCCCCTCTAGAGTTTATACCACCAATAAGCGCAAGTATTGTACAATGCTGAGTTATTGAGTGTGCTGAATGACTGAGTGTGATGAGTGGGAGTGTAAGATAGTGAGATTGAGTACACTGAGAGTGTGAGTACATGGGTTTATCACTGTGATGTATTATATTTGACATGTAGATGTAGAGATATGACATTCCTCATGCTAGCTGTACTTGGCATATTTATCAGTTTTGAGCTTACATTATTGAACTTGAAAACATGCCTAAATTTTTGTACTATGTACGAACTAAATATGTAAGTCTTCTTGAAGAACGACCGGCGCTCAACCGAGTGAACCCGGTCAAGCAAGCCTGTTAGATACTTTCTACCCAACTCACCCATGATCAAGAGAAGACATGATTTCATTAATTAGACAGTAGGAGGATCATATATACAATACTAAATCGTCTCATTGGTTACGTCATTTTAAAGTCTCGAAATACACATATTCTTATAGTCTGAGGTGGAATAAGTATTTCAAATACAACATAACTAGTTTCACTTCCCGAACACCAATATACAACCCACACTATGTGTATGTAGCCTCTAAAAGATACAAAAGAGTGTTGTGATAGTAACGGCAACAAGGCCCCGGCTATACCTCGAGACGTGATAATAATATGAAAAACAGATACAATACGTGATCCCGGGATAAAGTGGGGCTAACGAAGTCTGCTGGGAAGAGGGTGTACCACTATCGCTAATCAACACTGCCTACTATGGAACCACCTGCATCCATTTAAAGATGCAGCGCCCCGGCAAAAGGGACGTTAGTACTGTCGAATAGTACTCGTATGTAAAACTAAACACCACCTCAATAGAATGAATAATAATACAATGAGGAACAATCAAGAATTCAATAAGAGCTTCAAATAACACTACAATATAAAGTTAAGGATCACATAAGTTTTCAAGTCAATTTCCACGTTATTAGGTTGGGTGATCTTTAGAACCGATATACCATAATTCACAATACCACTGTATTCTTACACGTAGTCCGATCATAACACGATCGGCTAGGTCGTCTCATTTGAGACATCAACCATAACCACAATTTCAATTATAATTTCCAGCATAGTGTCACGCCCCAAAACCGAGGAGCGCGACCGGCGCTCAACCGAGTGAACCCGACCGAGCAAGCCTGTTTGATTCCTTTTACCAAAACTCATCCACGAATGGAGATAATACATATTTTAATTAATTAGACAAAAAGGTGTTTGAGTCTACAATACCAATTTATTTCCAATAGTTCATCATTTTTAAAGTCTCAAATGGACAAGTAATACAACAACATAATATGTATTTTGACTTTCCCAGCACCAATACACAACCCACACTATGTCTGCGGAGCCTCTATAGATAAAGAAGAGTACAATGATAATGCCGGCAACAAGTCACAGGCTATACCTCAAACAGAATACACAAAGAACAAAGATACATGACCCCAGGATGAAGTGGGGCTTAAGAAGTCAGCTGGGAAGAAGGTGTAATGCTATCACTGATCAATATCTCCTGCTGTGGAACCACCTGCATCCATTTAAATATGCAGCGCCCCCGGCAAAAGGGACGTTAGTACCGTCGAATAGCACTAGTATGTATAACTAAACACCCTTTCAATAGAACAAATAATACAAACGAGAATATATTAATATCAATAAAAGCCTTAATCAACATCAAACCTCAATTTTGGATCAAGACAGTGCTCAAATAAATTTCCATATCTCACATTGGGAGATTTATAGTATCGACATTCCATTGTTCACAATACCATTATTCACATTACCAATACCACCGTACTCTTAGCACGGCGTCCGATCACGACTCGATCGGCTAGGCTATCTCATTAAAGACATCAACCACACATTCTTTCAGTATTAGTACCACCGTCTTTAACACGTAGTCCGATCATGACTCGATCGGCTAGGCTATCCATTAGGGACATCGACCATAATCACAATTTCAATTACAATTTCCAGCACAATCACCACCATGTGTGCGGTATGGTGTCCGATCATGACCAGATCTGCTAGGCTGTCTTATTCTATACATCAACCATTTTGTATCAATCATCGCATTTCATATCGCTTTCACATCTTTTCATTTCATCGGCACTAATGGCCATCATTATAAGATCATTCTTGGTAGGTTGACCGTATTTAGTATTTCATGCTCCCCTTCTCACTTTCTAACATCAACACCATCAATAATACCAATAACAATTCAAATCAAGGCATATAGTACACATGTGAGCAATTAAGATTCTAAGGCACATAGAGATTCTTCACAAAATTTGGAACAATAGACTTCGTTTGAGTTTATCTTGAAGACGTACATTTCTAATGCACAACCCATATTTTAACACATACTCAATTGATAACATAACATGAATAAATCATTTGGGTTACTTGTTGAGCATATATCTTTCAACACAATCTTACTCGGAATAGCCAATTTATAATGAACCACTCGGGACTTACATAATTCACATGAATATCGTGGGATCCAATTCTAAGAGAAGCGTTTGGCCAACATACCTCAATTGAGCTTCCTTAAACTCTACAATATTCCGGAATTCTTAGAAACTTCAATCTATTGTAGAAATATAACAAATTGAATCAAAATTAGGAAGATGATTATGGTTCTAGCTCATTTGAGCATTTTATCAAACTCTATGTGTGCATTAAGGTTTCAAGGTCCTTTTATGGAGGATTCTATCATCCCACAACCCAATCTTTACCATTCTTAGCTCAACAATCTTCCTACACCCTTTAATAACACATGCATGTAAAATAAACAACTCTCATGCCCAAATATTATCTTGCTAATTATCCACTTCTAGACAAAATTCGAAATTGAGGATTAGGATGTAGAATCTTACCTCTAGGATGAAGACCTAGTGAGTTTCCCTTCTTAATCTTCCAAAACCTGAGCAAGAATTGAAGAAAAATTATTGAAGAACACCTTCTCACTCTAAAATATCAGATTATAGCTCAACAATGGCCCAAAGAGCGTATTTAACGAAATAGGGTCGGGTGTTTAAAATCCAAAAATGGAGCTCCGGAACAAGGTCTGCGGTCGCATATGCGACCGCATAACGGATATGCGGACCGCATATCGGTCACATAATTGCTGACAAAAATGATCAAATATCTGTCTGTGTATGCGATCACTATGCGGTCCGTATAACTATTCTGCGATTGCATAGTGCACCGCATAATTGTTTCCAACTGGCCCAATTAACTGTCTCACTCTGCGGCCATTATACGGTCCGCAGAGTTATTCGCGATCGCATAATGGACCGCAGACACACGCTTTTCCGTCAAAAGTTTTCCTTTACATTCCGGTGCATCGTTCACCATGAAACATGTAAGCCCAATTCGGCACCATGAAATATTATTTTCTTTGCAAATATTACCGGGCTTTACACCTAAGTACTTCAAAATTTTTCGGGTTGTTACATACAGTCACCATATGATGAAGCATTAATAAAAAATACATATTGAGCATATATCCTTCAACACAAGCACATTCGGAATAGCCAATTCTATTATGATCAATTTGGGACTTACACTAATTACATGAATACCGTGGGATTCGATTCTAAGAAGTATGGGGTTTATCCAACATACATGAATTGATCTTCCTTTAAACTTTAAAACATTCCGGAATTCTTAGCAACTTCGATCTATTTTTGAAATATAACAAGTTAGAGTAAAATTAGGAAGATGGTCATGATTCTAGCTCATTTGAGCACATTATCTAACACTATGTGTGTATTAATATTTTTAAGGCCCTTTTGTGAAAGATTCCATCATTCCCCAACCCATTCTCTACCATTTTTAGCTCACAACCTTCCCACATACTTCAAGAATATATGCATGCAAGATAACAACCCTAACACCCAATAATTGTCTTTCTAACTATCCCCTTTTTTGTAGATTTTCGAAATTAAGCGCTAGGCCATAGATTCTTACCTTTAAGATGAGGACTTTCTTGATAATCTTCAAGGATTGAGCAAGAATTGTTGGATATTAGGTTGAAGGTTACATCCCCACTCTAAGAACTCTTTCTCAGTCTAAAAATATCAGGAATATGCTCAAAAATGGACTATGGCATATGTTTTATCAAAGTAGGGTCGGGTTATAAAAACCCAAAAATGAAGCCTCCGAACAGGATATGCGGTCTCATATGCGACCGCATAATCGATATGCGGTCCGTATATCGGCCGCACAACTCGGTGCCAAAAACGGGAAAAATATTGCGTAGGTCTGCGGTCACTATACGGCCCGCAGACATGTTCTGCGGTTGCATAATGCGCCGCAGAACCTCCCCCCTCAAAAACTCAAAGGCTGATTGTGCGACAAAAGTGTGTCCCGCGAAATGGTTATACGTTCGCTTAACTGGCCGCAAAATTGACATAAAAAATGGCACAAGTAGCTGCTTCACTCTGCGGCCATTCTGCGATCCACAGAGTGATTATGCGGCAGCATAATGGGCCACAAAAATGCCTATTTCTGCCAAATATTTTCCTTCAACTCCCCAGTGTACTATTCAATCAAAAAAGTACAAACCTCAGCTCGCAAGCTCACCGCAAAGAATTTCTACTATTACTAACCTCTACGCCTACTTTGGCATAACACAACCTCGGGTTTTAGGTAAAATTTCACGGGGCCTTACATTGGGTCAGTTGTACTCATAATATACTCTATACTTGGTGTGAAGATCCAGTTACATCAGGACACAACGGTTGTGATACACGCTGGATAAACATGCCTAACATTTTTCAAGTCAATATCATAGCATTAGAGTGCTTTAAAGGAGTTAAGATCAAGAAGGCTAAACTTGTAATAATTGACTGCACTTAGATCCTTAGAATTAGCTTAAGGGTATTTGGGTCATTTGTAGCCAAATATCAACTCTAATATAAATAGTCCTTAAGGCTTTTATTTTAGGTAGACTTGATGAATGATAAACTTGAAGACATGTAAGTCTCACACTCTATCCTTATCTTTTATTTTATGCATTTATGTTCATGCCTTTAATTCCTTTATTGCTTTATTTATGCTTTCATTAGTGCTAAATTAATCTTAGTTGGTGAGCAATTAATAGTGAATACTTAATTGCTTAATTACTTTATCCGGGTTTTCAAGAGTTGTCAATCTCTTAAGGGTTTTCATAGCATAGGGTTACAATTGGTAGTGTTCGTAGAGGTAAGTAGACTTCATATCCTAGTTGGTTCTTGTTCTTCCAATCAATTGTAGGTCTAGCTCTTATTTTCATAGTTAAGGGTTACAATTGATTAAGTTCATAGAGGTAATTAGGCTTCATATCCTAATTGGTTCTTATTCTTCCAATCAATTATAGGTCTAGCTCTTTTTTTTGATTCCTTTTGTTTTGCTATATCCGTGTTTTCATTCGTAGTTGGTATCATCTTGGTATCAGAGCGGAGGTTTTGGATTATTGTATCAATCCTTGAGTCTTTGTTTTGATTATCATCTAATTTGAAAATATAAAAAAAATGAAAAAACATTTCCCAAAATAGCAAGTTGACTGTTCATCTGTATTCTAAAGAGAAATCCTATATATTTTATTTCTTCATTATCCGATTTCTAAGCTTGTGGGAAACGAATCTCATTGAAATTTTTGTGTTGCTGCTAATTTGAATTGGATTGAGGTGTTAAAGGAGGGTTTTGATAAGCATTTTTGAATCTGGACTGAGTTTGAGGGATTCCAAGTCAACAATTTGAAACTTGTCTTTGCCGAGTTCCTCGAAGAAGCTGGTCATTTGAAATTTGAAAATTAGGGTTTGAATTCAATTGGGTGTTCATGATTCTAGTTGGAAACATAATTTTGAAGCTGAATATGAAGTATTAGGATCGATTTGAACTGATTTTCTAGGGCTTTGAGTTGAAATTTTTTCAAACGGGTTCTCGATGAAGAAGACGAATTGGGTTCCTTCGATTCTGCGGGTGATAGTTCAAATTGGTTTCTGGGATTTGTTCAAATTGTTAAGACGATCTTATTGTTACATTTTGAGTTCAATTTGAAGAGGTTTGGGTTGGAATGCGACGAACACTTGCCAAACATTTCTAAGCTTCAGCTGATGAAGATAGCTTCGAATTCTTTCTGCAGCCTGATTCATTGAACGAGAATTAAAGTCACTGCTATTAAAGCTTGAGTCGGTCGACAAACTTCAGCAAAATTGTACTTCTGGACACAAAATTTGAAGTCGAGCATTGCCACGCAAACAATTCTGCCTCCACGATTCAGGTTTGAGTTCTTCTTGTTGTGTTCTTCCAGTTATGGGAATTGAAAATAGCTTCTTATTCAACTGTAGTCCTAATCCATTGATTGTTATTGATTGAGGAATTTGAGTTGAGTACTCGAGCTGGTAGCATCTTCGTATTGAAATCATAGTTCGATCATAGACTGCTTGTTGAGAATATGATCTTACTTGTGATTAAAGTTAATTGGGGACTGTCATCGAATGTATTTGAGTCGATAGTAGCTGTTAGCAACTCGAATTTAAGCTTGTATACGGTTAAAATCGGGCTCATGGTACATCCCGATATCCGACAAAATAAGCCAAGCTCGAGACATGATGATTGGGGGCAAGAGTCTCTTCAAGTCATGGTTCGGAATCGGTCCTAAACTTGAACGACTTTGAAGAACAATGTCGGGAACTCAAGCATGTCCAAGAGAGGGTTGTTATGTCCTGGACTGGTCGGATTTACCTATCATGCTTAGGCCCGAACAGATCGCTTACCAGTAGAACCATCAAGACCACGCCCCCAGATTCGGTTCAAGCTCCAAGACCTCAGAAAAACCTTACCAAACTGTTGCACATGACTAATGAAGGACTGTGATATCACGGCGCGAATCGCGGCCCGTATCTACAACAAATCAGTGATTAACGAAAAGAAGATTTTTCCCTTTTTTAGAATTGTACTAGGGATGAAACTTTCCTACTATATTAAGGAGATGATTTTTATTCAAAGGACACCGTAACACGCATTCCAAAGCAATATATTATTATTTTCTCTATTATTAGCTCTTTCTCTTGTTGATAAGTGCTGGCCATAGTGAGCTCGGATCGAGGGCGAATACATTATTAAGGCTAAAATTATCCTCCTTATGTGGTTCAAATCCATTTTATCTTTGTTTGTTCAAATTTGACTTAATTTATCGGTTTGTATCAAATTAATCCGCGTATCTTTAAAACCACTTATAAATTTAATTGTTATCCGGTTTGGCGCCCACCGTGGGGCTAAGGATAATAACGGCGATTTGTTAAAAATTTCCGTAACACAACCTACTTCACACTTTCTCTTTGAAGTGCGTTTGATTTTAGGTTTGCATTAAAATGTCGAAATTCCAATTTGCCCCTCTAAACACGGATGCTGAGTCTGGCTACCATGGCGAGAACAACAATGTAGCGACCGGTAACAAGGTGCCCCCTGCCAATCCCTAAAATGTGGCCAACTCACATGTGGCCATCAATACGAATTTTCCCACCTATCCTGAGAACAGCATCCGCGGGGGAGTTCGATCGGTAGCTCAAAATGCCCGTGACGGTGAAGGAGACGGGATCAGCTTGCGAGTTATCATCGAAATATTGCAGGCTCAACATACAGTGATAGCCTAACTACAGAACTGAAGTCGCGCTCCAAATAGAGTTGAGCCTGAATCATCCCGGGAAAACACTCACAAAAATGAACTAGTCGCAGATAGGACAGATGAAGTTGAACCCGGAACCAATCCCGAAACAATTAAGATGATTGAGGAACTGAAAAAGCGGGTGGAAACGGGAGAAAAGAAAATCGAAGCCAACAACAAGAAGGTGGAGACTTACAACTTCAGGGTCAACCAAATTCTCGGAGCGCCACCGATATTGAAAGGCCTAGACTCCAAGAAATTTGTTATGAAATCCTACCCTACGCATGCCTGAAATTCATAAGTACAACGTGACAGCTAACCCAAATGAATATATGACCTCATACACATGTGCTATCAAGGGGAATGACTTAGAAGACGATGAGATAGAATCTGTATTACTAAAAATATTCGGAGAGACCTTGTCAAATGGTGCTATGATATAGTATCACAACCTACCTGCTAACTCTATTGACTCGTTTGCTATGCTTGCAGATTCCTTCATAAAGCACACGCCGGGGCTATCAAGGTCGAGACTACGAAGTCGGACATTTTCAATGTGAAATAGAGGGATAATGAGATGCTCCGGTCGCGGACGAATTGGCCGTTCAGGCCTTTATGCGAGGACTCAACTCGAAGCTCATTGGCTTCGAAGCAGTTGAAGAAATATCTGGTAGAATATCCAGCCATAACTTGGGCCGATGTGCATAATCGATATTAGTCAAAAATTAGAGTCGATGATGATCAGCTCGGACCCACGTTCGGGTCTGTTTATCCTATATGAGCAAGTGAGAGACCCAAAAGAGACATTGATTGTGAACTAAGGTCAAGTAGGGACCGGTATCAACCATATATCGGTGATTGTAGAAGTAAGATCTGGACGAAACCCTGCGAGAAATGAAAAGAGAATCGATCGGAGTCAAAATAGCCGAAGACTCATGAGAAAAAGCAATTTTGTCAGGCCCATCGAGCCTAAAGAATCACCGAGGTTATTAAAGTACAACTTCAACGTCGATGTTGCTGCTATCGTAACCGCCATCGGACGCATCAGAGACACCAAGTGGCCTCGACCTCTACAGTCCGATCCAGCCCAAAGGGATACTAACCTAATGTGTAAATATCATGGCACTCACGGCCACAGAACGGAGGACTGCCGACAATTAAGTAAGGAAGTAGCCCGGCTATTCAACAATGGACATCTCCGAGAGTTCCTGAGCGATCGAGCCAAGAATCATTTCATGAATAGAGATTCTAATAATTAGATTAAGCAGGAGGAACCTCAGCACCTCATTGACATGATAATCGGCAGGATCAACATTCCCCAAGGGCCGATGCTGAAGCACACCAAAGTATCCATCATAAGGGAAAAACGGACTCGGGATTACGTGTCAGAGGGAACCTTGTCTTTGAATGATGAGGACGCCTAAGGGATCGAGCAGCCCCACAATGATGCACTGGTAATATTTACACTCATAAATAAATCTCGAGTTAAGCGTGTCTTAATTGATCCAGGTAGCTCGTCCAACATCATCAGATCGAGGGTCGTGGAACAGCTCAGTCTACGAGATAATATTGTGCCCGCAGTCCGAGTTCTAAATGGATTCAACATGGCATGTGAGACCACTAAAGAGGAGATAACATTATCGGTGAACATTGTAGGGACTATTCAGAAAGCCAGTTTCTATGTAATCGAAGGAGACATGAGGTACAACACTCTGTGCGGAAGGCCATGGATCAACAACACGAGGGTGGTACCCTTGACTTTGCACCAAGTGATGAAATTCCTAATGCCAGGAGGGATAAAAACAATTTATGGAGAACAACCTACTTCAAATGAGATGTTTGCGGTCGACGAGGTGGCCCCGGTATCCGCACTTACAATGAGAAAAGGTCTGGTTCGGCCGCCGAGCAAGAAGCCAAATAGCAATTACCTACACAGGCCCCGACCCAACCAGAGAAGCATAAGACCAATGAAGACGACGATTACGGGGTTCCCAGATCTTTTATAGCCCCCAACAATTCTGATGCTACTAAATCGACAGTCGAGGAACTGGAGCAAGTCGTACTGATCGATCACTTGCCCGATCGAAAGGTATACCTAGGCAGGAGGTTGAGTCCCGAGATCAGGAAAAAACTCATTTAATTCTTCATAGCTAACATAGATTGTTTCTCTTGGTCCCACCGTGATATTACAGGGATCCTGCTGGAAATAATCATTCACAAGCTAAGCCTGGACCCGAAGTTCCACCCGGTCAAGCAGAAAAGGAGACCCCAATCCGAGGTCAAGCATTCATTAATCAAGGACAAGGTATCTAAACTCCTTAAAATAGGGTCCATCCGGGAGGTTAAGTACCCGAACTGGTTAGCAAACATAGTAGTAGTCCCTAAAAGGGGAAACAAATTAAGAATGTGTGTAGCCTATAATGATTTGAATAAGGCTAGTACCAATGACTCTTTCCTTTTGCCTAACATCGATCGCATGATCGATGCAATAGCCGGCCATGAGATCCTTAGTTTTCTTGACGCCTATTCCGGGTACATCCAAATTCGGATGGACCCGGGCGATCAAAAAAAAACTCATTTAATTCCTTATAGCTAACATAGATTGTTTCGCTTGGTACCACCTAGTCCGGGAAGAGGAAGGTACGCAATTTACAATCTATTATGTTAGCAAGACTCTAGGCGAGGCCGACACTAGATACCCTCACCTAGAAAAACTAGCGCTCACTTTTCTAAGCGCCTCTAGTAAGCTGAAACCGTACTTTCAATGTCACCCCATATGTGTTGTAACTACTTACCCATTGAGGAATGTAATGCATAAACCCGAACTCTCGGGACGATTAGAAAAATGGGCTGTAGATATCATTGAGTATGATATCGAATATCGGCCTTGGACCACCATTAAATATCGAATTTGGCATACTTTATGGCCGACTTTATGCCGGCCCTAATACTAGAGATGGAAAGAGAGTTGTTGTTAAACTCGGGGACCTCTTCGGGAATCTGGACCCTCTTTACTGACGGTGCCTTGAACGTAAAAGGGTCCGGACTTGGCATCGTATTGAAACCACCAACAGGCAATGTAGTTAGACAATCTATTAGGAATGTAAAATTGACTAACAATAAGGCCGAATATGAGGCCATGATTGCAGGTCTCGAACTGACTAAAAGCTTGGGGGCATAGGTGATATAAGCTAAGTGTGACTCCCTTCTAGTGGTGAACCAAGTTAATGGGACGTTCGAAGTCAGAGAGGAACGAATGCATACCTGGATGATCTACAGGTAACGTTACATCGATTCAAGGAGTGGACTCTACAACATGTATCTTGGGATCAAAACAGTGAGGCCGATGCCCTTGCTAATTTGGGATCGTCGGTCGATGATGATGAATTCAACTCGGGGGCGATTGTGCAACTCATGATATCGGAAGTGGAAGAAGGTCACCCCGAGATAAACTCAACAAGCATAACTTGGGACTTGAGAAACAAGTATATAAAGTATTTGAAGACCAAAAAACATCCCTCGGATCATAAAGAATTGAAGCCTCTGCGTACGAAGGAGGCCCGATTTAGCTTGTTCGGAGATGGTACCCTATTCAGAAGAACATCCAATGGCCCACTCGCAATATGTCTAGGACCGGGAGATACCGAATATGTTCTGAGGGAGGTCCACGAAGGCACTTGCAGAAATCATTCGGGCGCCGAATCATTAGTTCAGAAAATAATCAGAGCCGGCTACTACTAGATCGATATGAAAAGGGATGCAAAGGAGTTCGTACAAAAATGTGATGAATGTCAAAGGCATGCTCTGATGATTCATCAGCCCGGGGAGCTGCTGCATTCGATCTTGTTACCCTGGTCGAGCATGAAATAGGGGATGGACATCGTCGGCCCCCTTCCATGGGCACCCGGTAAGGCTCAATTTATATTATTTATGACTGACTATTTTTCTAAGTGGGTGGAAGCCCAGGCGTATGACAAAGTTAGGGAGAAGGAAGTCATCGATTGGGACCACATAATATGCTGGTTCGGAATGCCAGCTGAGATCGTGTGCGATAATGGAAAACAGCTCATCGACATCAATGTAAGCAAGTTCCTCGAAGATCATAAGATCAAAAGGATCCTATCTACAAAACCATATTCCAAAACCTCAAAAAGATATTGACCGACGCCAAAGGAAAATGGAAAGAAATTTTACCCGAAGTCCTATGGGCATACCGTATGACCTCGAAGTCTAGTAGTATGGCCACCCCGTTCTTATTGGTTTACATTGCCGAAGCTCTAATACCGATCGAAGTAGGGGATCCAAGTTTTAGGTTTTAATATACGACTGAAGAGTCAAACGATGAGGCCATGAATACAAGCCTGGAACTGCTAGATGAAAGGTGGGAGGCCGCCCTCGTCCGGATGGCTGCCCAAAAGTAACGAATTGAAAGGTATTACAATCGAAGAGCCAACCTTCCACACTTCAGTATCAGGGACTTGGTGTTAAGGAAGGTGACGTTAAGCACCCAGAACCCGAACGAGGGGAAGTTGTGGCCGAATTGGGAAGGCCCACATCGAATTATCGAGATCACCGGCACAGGATCATACAAACTATCCAGATTTCTATCAAAGTTTTCGGTCCAACTTTTGATCTTTTTTTTTCTTCTTGTTTGTTAACTCTAAGCTAGATTAACTTGATATTAGTTCATATTATGTTTAATTCTAGTTCGTATGTGCTTAGTTTTATTTCGTGCCAAATGTTTCGTGCTTTTATATTTTACATTCGTTGTGAATTTCGTGGTTCGAGTCTGTTTACTTTTAATTGTTCGTCCTTGTGAATACACAACTTCAACTCCACCCCGAAGATGGTTGGTGTGAAACTTTGGGACTTAAGTTTGCTAGCAATTTTGATATTCACTACTTAAGCGGAAAAAGGCAAGAGTGAATGGACACTTTGAGCACGCAAAAGCCAATTGGTGCAAATTGTGATACACTAATGGTTGAGCGACATCGAGGGAGCTTGGTGAGGACTTTACTACTTATTTGTTTGCTCATTTTGTAGGTATCATGGAGTACGCACAAACTTCTAGTTCTAATTATGATCCAAGGAGTGAGACTTTGATACATGATGTTGTCTTTTTGCTTTATGACATAATTGAGAAGGTTACCAAATTTACCATATGGCAAGACAAAACGAATGCAAGGTTGAATTCAATATTGGGGGAATCTCACCTGAGAAAACAAAGAAGGGAGAGTAGTATGACGCTTACCAATTCCTCTACTACACCCTCTCATTCACAAGTATGACAAATGCTTCAAAGAGGAAAATGGAAACATAACCAACATATCCATTAACCACAAAACTTACTAAACCGACCGCAATAACCAAAGGGACCTTATTTTCCTCCACCAAACTATCGACCACCTACTTATTACCAACACCAACTACAACCCCCAACCACACATCAACCACCACAAGTACCTTAACTATAACATTGTCAAATGACCCAACCAAGACCACCAATGAATCTACCTCCCCAACATATGCCTCAAGTACCACCAAGAAGGGACAATCTCCCTCTTCCACCACTCATACCACCTCAAGAATCTCAAATGATGAATAACCACTTTTTTAACATGATCAAGAGGATACCTTGAATGAGTTGTACAACACCCAACAAGTTTTCAATGACAAATATAGGGGGAATGAAGTGAACCAAAGGGGAAGAGGCCAAATGAGTTTGAGAACATCCTTGAAAAATGCAAAGAGAAAAATTAAGGCTGAGAGACAAAAGATAGAGAGAAGTGAGGGAGAGAAAATGACAACTATAGAGTGGAAAAAAGAGAGAAAGAGTGGAGTGAAGTGAATGAGTTGTCACAAGAAAAGAATGAAGAGCTCGAAAAGCAATTGAGAGAAAAGAAAGAGGAAAAATAAAAAGAGAGTGAGGATTTTCCTTATTGTAATGCTAATAACCTTTCTTCTTTCTATAGTTGTTTTGTATCTTGTGAGGGAACGTTTGGAGATGAGCCATCAAGTGAAGTTCAAACTACTTTGATGAACTTGAAAGAAGATCAAACTACCTTTGCAAGAGAACTTTTGAGATTTAATGAAGAAGTTCAAGGTAAAGAGAATTTCACTTTAGAAGAGCTTAAAGGGAAAATAACTTATCCTTCTACTAATGATACTTTAGTTGATTGTGGTGACACTTTGAGCTTGAAAGATAGCTATGACATTGATGAGTTTGATACCTCTTTATCTTGTAATGAGAAAAATAGTTATGGCTTGTAACTAGTTAGGAGTTGTTGTGCATTATTAGATGATTCTAGTTCATTGTTAAATAACTCCTTAGCTAGTAATGTGTGTGATGTTGAATTTTATGATAGCCCACCTTTATGGGATGATGCATGTGAAGATTCTTTTGACTCTACTTTAACTTTGTTGGAAGAAAGTTTTGACCTTTATGAAGAAATGAGTCAAAAAGAATGTGTTGATGATTCTTTTGATTCTTTTTTCATTCCTTTGGCAAAATGATTCAATTTTTATGGTAAAATGAACAAATGTGAGTGTTGAGAGTGAGAAAGTTACTTACAGTGACATAACTATAGAAGAATAAAACCTCCACTTGTATTCCGATGAGTTGACTTCTCTTGTATTTGATTTTGATGACTCTTATGCATATTTATGTGATGATTTTGTTGAGTGTGAAAAGGAAAGTAAATTTTTTTATGCGCTCACTAGTATTAATTGCTTTACTTATCTTATTCCTACTTTTGAAAGAACATTCTTGTTGAATTTTGCTAATGCTTCTATGAGAAAAGGCAAGAATGTTTCTTTTGGTGTTTTGAGTGACCATTTTCAGCAAAAAGAACCTAACTTCATTGAATATTTTATGAAGGTTAAACAAGAAAAAGTTGCTAAGGGTAAGAAAGGCCTTGAACTAACATTTTGGTATACTTTTTGTCAAGAGCTTTTTCTTTTGCCCAAAAGAAAGAATGGTATGTATGTTTGGCTTGTGCTTATCTTGTGTTTATCTAAGGCCATTGAGGTAAAGACTCTTAACTTTGAGCATTGTGATATTCTTTATATGATGATTCATGATGAGCTTGGCATATCTCTTAAGTTTTCATGTGAAGTTATTGGAAAGTGTGTAGGTATTTGGGGATTAAATATTGTGTTTGACCCCAGAGTTATTTCTTATCATGGTGAAGTGTCTTTATTTGGATTGGAGAGCATACTTTGTATTACTTCTTATGACACTTGGTTATACCATAAAAGTGTGTACTTTGTTGAGGATTGTACAAGATAGTAGTTTTGTTGGAAGCATGAAACTTTACACTCTCTTGATTCTTCTCATGAGTGTTATTTTTCTTATAGTCAAGTTTGTGTCATTTGTATTGGAGATGTGTTCTTTATAGGTTATGACACTTGGCTATATCATAAGAGTATCACTTTTGAGTATAAGATTGTGACCTTTGATCTTTTAGCTTGGACATACAATGCTTTGATTGTGGTTGGCTTGGTACTTATGTTTGCCCCTTTCTTGGTTTTGCAAGGTCCAAATTCGAGGACAGATTTATTTCAATGGGGGGAGGATGATACATGCCGGATGAGCATGCCTAACGATTTTCAAGTCAACATCATAGCATTAGAGTGCTTTAAAGGAATCAAGATCAAGAAGGCTAAACATGTAATAATTGACAACACTTAGCTCCTTAAAATTAGCTTAATGGTATTTGGTTCATTTGTAGCCAAATACCCACTCTAGTATAAATGGATCTTAAGGCTTTTAATTTACGTAGACTTGATGAATGATAAACTTGAAGACATACAAGTCTCACACTCTATCCTAATCTTTTATTTAATGCATTTATGTTTATGCCTTTAATTCCTTTATTGCTTTATTTGTGCTTTCATTAGTGCTAAATTAGTCTTAGTTGGTGAGCAATTAGTAGTGAATACTTAATTGCTTAATTACTTTATCCGGGGTTTTCAAGAGTTGCCAATCTCTTGATGGTTTTCATAACTTGGGGTTACAATTGCTTGTGTTCGTAGAGGTAATTAGGCTTCAATCATAATTGGTTCTTGTTCTTCCAATCAATTGTAGCTCTAGCTTCTATTTTCATAGTTAGGGGTTACAATTGATTAAGTTCATAGATGTAATTAGGGTTCATATCCTAATTGGTTCTTGTTCTTCCAACCAATTATAGGTCTAGCTCTTATTTTTGATTTCGCGTGGTTTGCTACATCCGTGCTTTCGTTCGTAGGTCGTATCAGGTTGCTAGATTTGGTTCAATATCTACTCGGAGCCTTGAGGTAGCTGCTACGACGCTCGCAGACTACGACTCTCCTTCCTTTCAGTTTTATTCTGTAATATTCTATATTTCCAGACAATTGTATTAAAGATTTAGACCGTGTTGACACTTAGTAGCTCATGTACTCGGTGACACCCGGAACTTGGGGATTGTTGTAGTTGAGTCGCTGTTGTTCTTATCATTTATTTATGAGAATTTCACTATTTAACTTATTAAATCATGTTTAAATTCAAATGTTTAATTATTATGTGATTATAGGCTTGCCTAGTAATGTGATAGGTGCAATCACAACAGGTTAGGATTTGGGTCATGACAAGTTGTATTAGAGCCCTAGGTTACTTAGGTCTCACGAGTCATGAGCAAGTTTAATAGAGTCTTGCGGGTCGGTACGGAGACGTCGGTACTTATCTTCGAGAGGCTACCGAACCATTAGGAAACTTCACTTTCTTGTATCTTGTCGTGCGAATTTGTTGATTCTAGAAATTAAACTTCTATTATTTTATTCTCTCACACATGTTGAGGACACGCATGACCGAACCATGCGGATGGCCACCAATACCACCAGTTGGGGCTGTGAGAGGCCGGGGCCACAGTAGAGGCCGAGGTGTAGCTCGTACAACAGCTAGAGTAGCACCCATGGAGCCACCAGTTGCTCCAGCTCAGGAGCAGATACCACATGTGGTTGAGTCGATGGGACCAGTTCAAGCACCAGCTATGCCCATTATATTTCCAGGCCTTCAGGAGGCTCTAGCCTAGATATTGACTGTTTGCACTAGCCTTGCTCAGGCGATTTTAGTTCAGGCCACACCAGCCACTTCTCAGGTTGGGGGAGGTGCATGTACTCCAAAGCAAGCGATTGAGCGACTTCAGACATTAAGGGTACTACCAGCCCAGCCAGTTACAGCTGCTCAGGCCCAGGTCGGTCTACCTACGAGTGACAAGGAGCATAACAGACTAGAGGGGTTTGTGAGGCTTAGGACTCCAGGGTTCGGTAGGGCTGAGCCCGAGGATGCTAAAGACTTCTTGGATAGGTGCCAGTTGATCCTTTGCATGGCGGGTATTCTGGAGATTTCTGGAGTCTCATTTACTACTTTTTTGCTATCGGGGTCCGCCTTCAGATGGTGGAGGCCTATGAGTTGAGCAGGTCAGCCGGATCTTCACCACTTACGTGGCATGATTTCTCAGTTCTCTTGTTAGAGAAGGTTGTTCCACATACGCACAGGAAGGCGTTGCGTAGGCAGTTTGAGCAGTTATGCCACGAAGGTATATCAGTGACCTAGTATGTGATGAGATTTGCAGAGTTGGCTCCTTATGCGATCTGGTTAGTTCCCATAGAGAGGGAGAGGATTAGGAGGTTAATTGATGGCCTCAATTATGGATTGCGCTTCATCATGACTCAGTAGATTGCGTTAGGTGCTAGGTTCGATGAGGTGGTTGATATTGCTAGATGCCTAGAGCAAGTTTGTAGTCAGGAGTGTGAGGAGAGGGAGGCCAAGAGGCCTCGTGGTTCGGGTACTTTCAGGAGTGCCTCATCTGGAGGACAGTCCCACCACAGCAGGGGTCGTCCTTATAGGCCCGCTTAGATAGCTCGTCCGGTTCATCGTGGTGTATCACCTAGCCATGGTTCATAGAGTGCTCGTCTGGGTCAGTCGACTCTCAATTCCCTCCCATCTCAAAGTTCATCCAGTGCTCCATCGGTTCAGGGTTCATCGGTACCAGGTCCTTTTAGTAGTTATTCTGGTTCTTGGTGTCCGATTCAGTCTCCACCACCATTTACGGATCAGAGTTGCTTTGAGTATGGAGAGTTTGGACATGTGTGGAGGCATTGTCCTCGTTTGGGAGGTCAAGTTCAGCAAAGGGTTCAGGCTATGAATTCTTCACCAGTTACTTCACTGCCCGCTTAGCCAACTCCGGGTGGGGCTCAAGTAGCTAGAGGTCGCGGAGGCCGATCAAGTAGCGATCAGGCTCGATGCTATGCTTTTCCCTCTAAGCCAAAGGGTGTTGCTTCAGACGTAGTGATCACATGTATTGTTTTAGTGTGCTACAAGTATGCTTCCATATTAGTTTACCCCGATTCCACTTATCATATGTATCATCATAATTTGCTTGTTATTTGGATATGCCTCGTGAGTCCTTAGTTTCGCATGTTCATGTATCTACGCAAGTGGGCGATTTTATTATTTTCAACCATGTATATCGGTCGTGTCTGGTGACTATTGGGGGGTTGGATATGAGGGTTGATATCTTGTTGCTTAGTATGGTTGATTTTGACGTGATTCTAGGCATGAATTGATTGTCCCCATGTCATGCTATTTTGGATTGTCAGGCTAAGACCGTGACGTTGGCGATGCCGGAATTGCTTAGGATCGAGTGGAGAGGCTCTCTAGACTATGTTCCCAATAGGGTAATTTCATATTTGAAGGCCCAACGAATGGCTGGCAGAGGATGCTTGGCATATTTGGCCTTTGTGAGGGATGTTATTGCTGATACTCCTACTATTAAGTCTGTTCCGATAGTGAGAAACTTTCCAGATGTATTTCCTGCAGACTTGTCGGGCATGCCACTCGACAGGGACATTGATTTTAGTAACGACTTGGTGCCGGGCACTCGGCAGAGTTAAAGTAATTAAAAGATCAGCTTCAGGAGCTTCTTAATAAGGGGTTCATTAGGCCTAGTGTGTCTCCTTGGGGTGCACCAGTTCTAGTTGTGAAGAAGAAAGATGGTTATATGCGAATGTGTATTGGTTATAGACAGTTGAACAAAGTTACAATTAAGAACAAGTATCATTTGCCGCACATTGATGACTTATTTTACTAGCTTCAGGGTGCTAGAGTGTTCTCTAAGATTGATTTGAGGTCTGGGTACTAGTTGAAGATTCGGGACCCTGATATTCTGAAGATGGCATTCAAGACCCACTATGGTCACTATGAGTTCCTTGTGATATCTTTCGGGCTGAACAATGCCCCAGCAACATTTATGCATCTGATGAATAGTGTATTCCAGCCATATCTTGATTCATTTATCAAGTTATTTATTGATGATATACTAGAGCTAGGATGAGCATGCATAATATCTGAGGATTGTACTACAGACGTTGAGGGAGGAGAAGCTTTATGCTAAGTTCTCCATGTGTGAGTTTTGGCTTGGTTCGGTGGCTTTCTTGGGGCACGTAGGGTCCAGTGAGGGGATCAAGGTAGATCAGAAGAAGATTGAGGTGGTTCAGAGTTGTCCTAGACCGTCTTTAGCTACTGAGATTCAGAGTTTTCTTGGCTTGGCCGGATATTATCTTTGTTTCATGGAAGGTTTCTCATCCATTGCAGCTTCTTTGACTAGGTTGACCTAGAAGGGTGCCCCGTTCAAGTGGTCTGATGAGTGTGAGGAGAGCTTTCAAAAGCTCAAGACTGCCTTGATCACAACTAGGGTTCTAGTTTTGCATTCAACATCGGGTTCTTATACAGGGTATTGTGATGCTTCTCGGATTGGTATTAAGTATTTCTTAATGCGGGAAGGTAGAATGATTGCTAATGCTTCCCACCAATTTATGCCCCATGAGAAGAACTACCCCGTTCATGATTTAGATTTGGCAGCCATTGTCCACGCATTGATGATTTGGAGGCATTATCTCTACTGCATGTCTTATGAGGTATTTACATATCATCAAAGTCTATAGCACCAGTTCAAGCAAAAAGAACAACATTTGAGGCTGCGGAGATGGTTGGAGCTATTAAAAGACTATGATATTATCATTTTGTATCATCTCGAGAAGGCCAATGTGGTAGCCAATGCCTTGAGTAGAAAGGCGGTGAGTATGGGTAGCCTTTCTTATATTCCTATTAGTGAGAGACCACTTGCATCAGATATTTAGGCCTTGGCCAATCAATTTGTGAGGTTAGATGTTTCGGACCCCAATCGAGTGCTAGCTTGCATGGTTTCTCGGTCTTCTTTATATCAGCGCATCAGAGAGCGTCAGTATGACGATCCCCATTTTCTTATCCTTAAGGACACGGTTCAACACAATGATAACAAGGAGGTTTCTATTGGATATTATGGGGTGTTGTGAATACAGGGTCATATTTGTGTGCCCAATGTGGATGAGTTACGTGAGTTGATTCTTGAGGAGGCCCATAGTTCGCGGTATTCCATTCATCTGGGTGCCACAAAGATGTATCGGGAGTTGCGGTAGCACTATTGGTGGAGGAGAATGAAGAAATATATAGTGGAGTTTGTAGCATGGTGCTTGAATTGTCAGCAGATGAAGTACGAGCATCAGAGGCCAGGTTGTTTGCTTCAGAGGTTTGAGATTCATAAGTGGAAATGAGAGCGTATCACCATGGACTTCGTTGTTGGACTCCCACGGACCTTGAAGAAATTTGATGCTATTTGGGTGATTGTGGACCGGTTGACTAAGTCCGTGCATTTCATTCTAGTTGGGGCTACCTATTTTTTGGAGCGGTTGGCTGAGATCTATATCCGCGAGATTGTTCGCCTTCACGGTGTGCCAGTATCAATTGATTTTGGTCGGGGCACATAGTTCACATCACAGTTTTAGAGAGCAGTGCAGCAAGAGTTAGGCACACGGGTTGAGTTGAGTGCCAAATTTCACCCTTAGATGGACGGACAGTCCGATCGCGCCATTTTAATATTGGAGGATATGCTATGCACTTGTGTCATGGATTTAGGGGGTTCTTGGGATCAGTTTCTACCTCTTGCAGAGTTTGCCTACAACAACAACTACCAATCGAGTATTTAGATGGCTCCATACAAGACATTATGTGGGAGGCGGTGTCGATCTCCAGTTGGGTAGTTTGAGCTGGGGGAGGCTAGGTTGTTGAGCACGGATCGGGTTCGGGATGCCTTGGAAAAGGTCAAGTTGATTTAGGATCGGCTTCGCATGGCACAGTCTAGACAGAAAAGTTATGTGTATTGGAAGGCCCGTGATGTTGCCTATATGATGGGAGAGAAGGTATTACTCAGAGTTTCACCCATGCAGGGTGTTATGAGGTTCGGGAAAAGGGCAAGTTGAGACATCGGTATATTCGCCCTTTTGAGGTGCCTGAGAGGATTGGAGAGGTGGCTTACAATCTTGCATTGCCACCTAGTCTATATGGAGTGTTCACCCACTATTTCATGTTTCCATACTTCAGAAGTATTTCGGTGATCCGTATCATGTTTTGGACTTCAACACGGTTCAGTTAGATGGAGATTTGACATATGATGTGGAGCCAGTGGCTATTTTGTAAATTGTGAATGTGACATAATTAAACGGAAGCAAACGAGTACAAATCGTAATCATGTAAACAAATCCAAAAATGAAACATAAGTCTACTAGCGTGTATGCCAAGACCTGGTGTCACAAGTATGTGGGCAATCAAGTAGAATATACAAAAGGACACTAGCCTACTATCTGAAATGAAAGAGATAGAAAAATAAAACATAAGGGAGACTCCAGCTGCTGCAGAACGGCTCGGAAGGCAGCTCACCGTGCAGGCTTGAGATTGGGATCAAATATGCGCACAATACTGGTAACCAGATGCACCTGCCTCAGATCCTATACAATTTAGTACATAAGTGTATCGTGAGTACATAAATAATATGTAACCAGTAAGTATCTAGTCTAACCTCGAAGAAGTAGTGATGAGGAGCCGACTCCGACACTTACTAGGTCAAATAACAAGATAATATGAAACTCTAATTAAGCATGATATACAACAATAAGACTCGGAACAAGAAATAACTGAACAAAGTCTTCAGAAATATTTAAGATCTTGAATCACTTCCTTCCTTTAAAACATGTGATCACACAAATAATTAATTTATACCGATTATCAAAGGAACTTCCAGTTCTATTATCACACACTAATACAACCAAGGACATTTGGCCCGAACCAACATAAATGTAAACTGTGCACTGCCGAGGGTTGAACGGCGTGAACCATGGATGCATCTATTACCCCGCTCACGAATCATACATGCGACGCCGTCAAATATAAATTTATCAATAAATAATAACCCTTACTCGATTCTTTTTAAAATAAAGACTGTTCGACTTGAAGCTTTTAAATCCTTAAAAATTCTCAACCTAGTTCCATTTGATGCAGTTAACAAATATAATCAAATAATGGTGTCCACAAGCATGGTGTAAACCTAGAACTACCCGGATATAAACATAAATAGTAGCTACGTACAGACTCTCGTCACTTCGTGTGTATGTAGCCCCAACGAATAACAACACATATTAATTAATTTCACCTATGGGGTAAGTTCCCTCTTACAAGGTTAGAAAATAGACTTACCTCGTCTCAAAGCTTACTTCTCAATTCAAGAATGCGCTCAAACCTCCAAATTTGATGCCAAACAATTCGTAACTAGCCAAACATTATAAAAATCGATCAATCTGTTGCTCAAAAGTTCATATCTCCACTAGAAACTCATAATGGCCATATCTAGTATGGAAGGCAATCTTTGGAACATCTGAGTCCTAAATATTTAACTGATGGTATCCCGATCTCAAGTTTATCTTAGAAAATACCCTAGCACCCTGCAACTGGTCAAACAAATCATCAATACACGGCATCAGGCACTTGTTCTTAATGGTGACTTTGTTCAACTGGCGATAATCAATGCACATCCGCATAGTCCCATCCTTCTTCTTCACAAATAATACTGGTTCACCCCAAGGTGATACATTCGGCCTGACGAACCCCTTCGCTAACAACTCCTCAAGCTGTTCCTTCAACTCCTTCAATTCTTTCGGAGCCATACGATACGGTGGGATTCCATAGGTTGAGTTCCTAGAGCCAAGCCAATACATAAATCAATATTACGATCTGGTGGCATGCCTGGAATGTCAGAAAGAAACACAATGGCGAACTCCCGGACTACAGGCACTGAATCAATCGTCGGAGACTCTGCGGTGGTATCCCAAACATAGGCTAGATAAGCCAAACAACCCTTCTTGACCATATGTCGAGCTTTCGAAAAAGAGATAACTCGACTAGATGTACTGATAGACAAACCCTTCGACTCCAATCTAGGTAACTCTAGCATTACTAAGGTAACTGTATTGGCATGGCAATCAAGGATGGCGTGATTTGGGGATAACCAGTCCACGCCCAGGATGACCTCAAAGTCGGTCATATCAAGTAACAGAAGGTCCGCTCTATTCTCATAACCACAGAATGTGACCACTCAGGACCAATAGATCTGATCTGCAACCACAGAATCGCCCACAGGAGTGGACACATAAACTGGAGTACCCAAGAACTCATAAGGAATACCTAGGAAATGAGCAAACAGAGATGATACATATGAATAGGTAGACCCTGGATCAAATAATACCAAAGTATCCCTACCGTAGATAGAAATAATACCTGTGATCACGGCATCTGAGGCCACTGCATCTGGTCTGGCCAAAAAAGCATAGAATCTAGCTAGGGAACCGGCTGGCTGGCCTCCACCTAGCTAAACAATAACTGGATGACCTCCCCCGCCTGGCCTCCACCTCTAGGATGGCCGTGCCCGCCTGTCCCCAACCTCTAGGCGGTCGGACGGCTGGTGCTACAATCATGGGCTGATGACCTTGGTGTACTGCCTTGCCCCGATGTCTGGGACAAATTCTCTATATGTGACCTAGATCCCCGCGTTCGTAACAACCTCTCGGTACCATAGACTGCTGCCCTAAAAACTGACCCTCATGGCCTGAATACCCACTAGAAGAGCCTTGGATGGATGGTGGGCGGTGTGAAATCTCTGGCATAGCACTGAAATAGGCACTAGAAGAACCCTGATGAGATGGTGGGCGATAAGAACTCTCTAGCATAGCACTACAATAGGGTCGCATTAGAGCACCCCGAGGAGATTGTGGTGCTGGATATGTAGGCCTGCTAGGCTGACCCCTCCCAAACTGACCTCTGCCCCTAGTCGGGGAACCTCTAAACTCTCCAGAGAAATGGTTCCTCTTGTCCTGCTGCATCTGCTCTCTACCCTTCTGGCGGTAGCCCTCAATCCTCCAAGCAATCTCCACTACTAGCTGATAATCAGTACCCATCTCAACCTTCCAAGCCATACTGGCCCGAATACCGGGGTGCAACCCCGCAACAAATCTCCACACTCTCTCTGTGTTGCTAGGAAGTATCATAAGTGCGTGGCGAGACAACTCAGAGAATCTCGCCTCATAATTGGTCATTGGCATCTGACCCTGCTCGAGCTGCTCGAACTGACCTCGCAACTCTTCCCTCTAAGAGGGTGGAGTATACTTGTCCAAGAAAAGCTGTCTAAACTAGTCCAAAGTCATGGGAGGAGAACCCGCTGGTCTGCTAAGTAGATATGACTGCCACCATCTACGGGCCCTGCCCTCAAGCTGGAAAGTAGTGAAATCTACCCCATGGGACTCCAATATCCTCAAGTTGTGCAGTCTGTCCCTGCACCGGTCAATGAAGTCCTGGGGGTCCTCATACTGCTCACCCCCGAAGATAGGAGGGTGGAGCCTAGTCCATCAGTCCAATATCTTCTGTGGATTGCCTTCCGCAGCTGATCTAGGCCCAGGTCCAACAACTACAACTGGTTGGGCTCCGCCCATGGGCAGTGTACCAGGAGTCTGATATACTGCAGCTGCATGCCTCAGAGCCTAGGCAGTAGGGGTCTGTGCTCCCCCTCCCGCATGAGATGTGTCTGAGTCTACTGAAAATAAGCTAGCCTAAGTCATAGTGTCCATGAACCGCAGCATACGACCCATGACCTCATGAAAACCTGGTGCTGACATGAAATCTACCGGGGCAGGCTCTGTTGCGGGCACCTCGCCCTGTTCCTCAATGATGGGATCCTCCACTGGATCTGCTGGTGGTGCTACCGGGGTTGATCTGGGATGCCTTCGTCCCCTACCTCCGGCCGGTTCCCTCCCTTGGCCTCTACCACAGCCTCTAGCAACGGGGGGAGAAGCTCCTCCCGGGCCTGGAATGTCCGCCGTACGCGTCCTCACCATCTGTGAGAGAATGAGAGAAATAGTTTTAGTATACTAGCAACTGCACTATAGGAGAAGAATAAAGAGTAGTTTCCTAACACCCTATAGCCTCTCGAAGATTAGTACGGATGTCTCCGCACCGATCCGCAAGACTCTACAAGGTCTTCCCAAAACTTGTGAGACCTACGTGAATCTAGTGCTTTGATACCATATTGTCACGACCCAATTCCATCATAGGCCGTGATGGCACCCAACACCATTATTAGGCAAGCCAAAACTGATCCAACTTATGGTTTCCCGTTGAAATAAAGTACTAAGTGGATAAAGTTTCCTCATTTGTTAACGAGATTTAGAAATTTGCGAATGTGACATAATTAAATGGAAGAAAACGAGTACAAATCGTAATCATGTAAACAAATCCAAAAAAGAACATAAGTCCACTAGCATGTGTGCCAAGTCCTGGTGTCACAAATATGCTGGCAATCTAGTAGAATATACAAAAGGACACTAGCCTACTGTCTGAAATGAAAGAGACAAAAAAAATAAAACATAAAGAAGACTCAAGCTGCTGCAGAACGGCTCGAAAGGCAGCTCACCGTGAATCCTCGAGATGGGGATCACATTTGTGCACCAGACTGGTAACCAGATGCACCTACCTCTGATCCTGTACAATTAGGTACAGAAGTGTAGCGTGAGTACATGAATAATATGTACCCCATTAAGTATTTAGTCTAACCTCGAAGAAGTAATGACGAGGAGTCGACTCTGATACCTACTAGAGCCAATAACATGATAATATAAAATTTTAATTAAGCGTAATATACAATAATAAGACTCGGAACAAGAAATAACTGAACAAAGTCTTTAGAAATATTTAAGAGCTTGAATCACTTCCTTCCTTTAAAACATGTGATCACACAAACAATGAATTTATACCGATTATGAAAGGAACTTGAAGTTCTATTATCACACACGAATACCACCGAGGACGTTCGGCCCGATCCAACATAAATGCAAAATGTGCACTACCGAGGGTCGAATGGTGTGAACAATAGATGCATTTATTACCCTGCTCGCGAAACATACATGCGGCGTGGTCAAATATAAATTTATCAATAAATCATAACCCCTCTTTGATTATTTTCAAAATAAAGACAGTTCGACTTGAAGCTTTTAAATCCCCAAAACTCTCAACCCAGTTCCATTTGATGCAGTTAACCAATATAATCAAATAACGGTGTCCACAAGCATGGTGTAAACCTAGAACTACCCGGACATAAACAGGAATAGTAGCTACGTACGAACTCTCGTCACTTCGTGCGTACGTAGCCCCCACAAATAACAACACATATTAATTAATTTCACCTATGGGGTAAGTTCCCTCTTACAGTATTAGAAAAGAGACTTACCTCCTCTCACAGTATACTTCCCAATTCAAGAATGCGCTCAAACCTCCAAATTTGATGCCAAACGACTGGGAACTAGCCAAACAGTATAAAAATCGATCAACCTATTGCTCAATAGTTCATATCTCCACTGTTAAAGTGATTATCCAACCAAAATTACAAGATTCCTAAAATTCCCCCACTCCCCCCCCCCCTCCTTGGCCACACGCCCGGATTCCAAAAATGTTTATTGTTACCCAAAACCTTAGGAACATAATATGTCATTTTTATGTGGAAATCTACCCATAATATATGTACTAAACTTATATTTAGAAACAATTACTTACCTCACAAAGCTAGGTCGAAATCCCCTCCTTAGAAGCTCTCAAATCGCCCAAGAGTGGAAGAAAATGTGAAAAGAATTCTCCTAACCCGTAATAAATGAGGCTTACTGCCTCCAGCGGTTTCTGCACCTGCGGTCATAGGGCCGTACCTGCGCCCTCGCTTCTGCGGACAAGGGTCCTCTTCTGCGGAATTCACTGGGCCGGACGGGACCGCTTCTACGGACGGGTACCCGCTTCTGTGGAGGATGGGTCGCATCTGCGGAACCTGGGCTGCCCTCCTTTGGCCGCTTCTGCGAGGCTTGGCCCACACTTGTGAGCTCGCACCTGCGGTTGACCAAGCGCAGGTGCCCGTTTGATAGATCTGGTGTATCAACTATTGCTCCAAATTCTCATCTTAGTCCGAGCCTCGTCCGATTGATACTCGGGGCCCCCGGAGCCCCGCCCGAACATACCAACAAGTTTGGAATCATAAAACAGACTCGATCGAACTCTCGCAAGGCCTGAAACAACATTAAAACTAAGAATCGCACCCCAAAACCAATTTAATCAAACTTAGGAACTTCAAGTTCTTCAATTTACTTCCAATGCGCTGAAACGTATGCAAACTACTCGGAATGACACCAAATTTTATGTGCAAGTCTTAAAATGACATTACGTAACTAGTCTCGGTCTCAAAGTTCCATTTGGACCTCGATATCACCAAAACCCGCTCCAAATCCAATTTAAAGAACTTTTAAAACCTTCAAGAACCAACTTTTACTATTAGGCGCCGAAATGCTCCCAGGTCATCTAAAACCCAATCGGAACATACGTCCTAGTCTAAAATCATCATACGAACCTATTGGAACTGTCAAATCTCAATTCCGGGGTCGTTTGCTCGAAATGTTAACCGAAGTCAAACTTGGCCTTTTAAGCCAACGTTAAGGAACCAAGTATTCCGATTTCAACCCGAACCCTTCCAAATCCCGAACTAACCATTCCCGCAAGTCATAAAACAGTAAAAACATGTATGGAATGTCTTACTTAGGGGAACAGTGTTTTAGAAAGTAAAATGATCGGTCGGGTCGTTACAGTTGCACTACAGGCTGTCTAGAAAAGAGTTTGAAGATTTAATGAAATTTGTTCATTGCGACCACGGAGGATTGGTAGAGATAAACACCCAAATCATGAGGGCAAGTAATTTTATCTTTGTTTTAATTATATATATTTTTTTCCATGGATTATTACACCTAAATCAAGGATTTGAAGAGAAGAAATTGGGGGGGGGGGGGTT
>AWOL01S0058958.1:49759-144160 GCA_000715115.1 Nicotiana otophora | reverse complement strand
GGGGGGGGGGGTTTGTCTAAAGTTTGCTAAAGTGATTTGTTGAGTTTTGAACACCGATTCGAGTCGGAATTGGATAAAATTGGTATGGTTGGACTCGTATTCGAATGGGTTGTTAGAATTTGTAAGTTTTGTCATGTTCCAATATACGAGCACGAGTTGACCTTTTGGTTGACATTGAGTATTTGATTAAAGATTCGACCTTTATCGCTTGAGTTTGTTTTCTTTTGCATTATTTGATATTTTTGAGTTGCTTTTTGCTAGTTTTGAGTCGTTCGGATGTTGATTTGCATGGGATGACGTTTCTAGAGTATTGTTTGTCTTGCTCGGTACTTGATTTGGCTTGTTCGAGGTAAGTATCATATCTAAACTTGGATTTGAGGGTAAATATTCCTTAGAACTATGATATTTGAGATGGGTTGGGGGTGACACACATGCTAGATGATGGACACGTGTGCCTGCATTGAGGTATTCATGATCCGGGTAGTTCTTAGGTTATTATATGCCTTTTTTACTATCATGCTTCCTTGATATCATATTTCCTCTATTTATATGACTACGTGAGATATTATTCATGTTAGAAATCATGTCTAGGCCACCTGTTTTAATTGTTTGAGCCATGATGGGGCTATTTATGCCATGTTGAGCTATTGCCTTAGCCGTAGTCACACTGTACAGTCATGATAGTTACATCTGCATGTTATATCTTTGTCTCTTTACACACTTGATATATTGTCTAACATGTTATTGGTGTCCTTGTACGTGACACAAGTTTGAGCTGTATGTGTGGCATATTGTGTTATTTCGTGTTGTATAATTGGATTATGTTTCTATGAGTTGTGAGGCATTGAGACTTGAACGGATCGATGACTGTTGTGGGTCGTAGAACAATGTTGTGAGTTATGTTGGATCAAGTTGCACGCCGCAACTGTTATATTGTTATTGAGGTGGCGCGTATGCCAGGCCCCACATTGGGCTAAGTGGTACTAATTTGAGGTTGTGCGTGCACCAGGCCCCACTATTGAGTTATGTCATATTGATTAGCACTTGGGTAGGATCCGCCCCTACGGAGTCTGACATGCCAACAGTGGGCACAAGCACACTTATATTTACATGTGCTTTGGGGCATTGATGCAGGCACCCGTATAGTGCTAAGTGATTCTGTGTGATAAAATGAGGCATTTGAGCCAGGCACATAGAGTGTGCTAAGTGTGTATGTACTTGATGATATCACTGTGAAATTATTTAGTTGACATATATATTTGACATGTAGGCATAGAGATGTATTTTTCTCATGCTAGACAGTAATATAACATTGATGACTTGACATGTATATTTGACATGTAGGTATAAAGATGTTTTTTACTTATGCTATATGGTTAATGAAAAGGCTTATCTTTTGTTGAACATTTTGGAAGAACACAGCTCTTTGGATCAACTCATGTTTAATTTGTTTCTCAGTGGAACAATTTGGACTTGACTGTTATACTAGAAAAGCATGTCTAGTTTCCCGTTACTTCGAAAGAGCTGAGCATAACATCTGTTAAGTTATTTACTTTACTGTCTTCATTACATTGTTATGAATTGTTGTTGGCTATTGGTGTTAGACTCTGCCCATCTGCCGAGCTCGTCACTACTTTCAACCTAAGGTTTAGATTTGCTATTTATTGCGTACATGGGGTCGATTGTACTCATTCTACACTTCTACACCTTGCGTGCAGATTTTGGAGTTGATGCTACTGTGTATGGAGGGAGCTCGCATTGAAGATGAACCCGTTGTCCCGACATGGCTACCATTTGTCCTTGGTAGTTTTAGATTTGAGTTCTGTTTATGTATATTTCAAACAGATGTTGTAAATGTGTTTCATACCAGCTTTGTAAATCTAATGTCCTAGTAGCTCATGACTTGTACTACCAATCCTCGGGATGCTGTATAGAAGTTACATTGTTTTAATCAATGGCTCTTATTATTCTCATTTGAGTTGTGTTGACTGTTATTTGGCTTACCTAGCGGGTTGGGTTAGGTGTCATCACGACTAGATGGATTTTGGATCATGATGACTTCCTTTTGAATCTGTTTCTTCATCTCTTTACCATTATGTCGTCAGTGACTTAGTTAAAATGGTTCATGTAATGACCCCAATCCCACCTTAGGTAGTCGTGATGACACCTAATCCTTAAGACTAGGTAAGTCTATCACATGCTGAGTTATTAACAGATTTAGACCATTTAACCATTAAACATGAACCAGTAAATTCCATACTTAGCCAACAACGATCAATAGATATACAATATCCCAAAACAGGAAGTACGTAGTCATATGCTTTTCTAAGAGTAACTAATAGTAATACATCACTGTTAGGAATAGAAGTAAACAGTAACAAAGTGAGGCTCTAGAAGGTGACTCCGAGGCCTGCAAACATGATGATAGGTACACCTTAAAGTCTCTATAGCAACTCACAATCAACTATCTAACAACCGGCACGCTCCGAGGTACCTGGATCTGCATAAAAGATGTGCAGAAGCATAGCATGAGTATACCACAATAGTACCCAGTAAGTATCAATACTATCCTCGGTGGAGTAGTGACTAGGTTCAAGTCAAGACACCTAGTATACATAAAAACCTATGCAAATGTTAATGTAAAGCTAACAGAGGAACAAATATCAATGTAAGGCTAAACTTAGAAAGAGCAACAATATAACACTAGCATTGGAAAGTAGAAACAACAAGAATCAACAAGAAGTAAACAGGTGATAATGCAGCAAGTAGTCAGAACACAGTTAAAGTACTAGTGAAACCAATTAAGGAAAACAAATGACAACCAAATAATCAACCGTTCTTTTACAAAGTTTCCATAAGAATCACCCCAAGGTACCACACCTCCTAATCACAAATCACTAGTCCCAAGTCACGAGTTATAATCACATAGCATCTCGTGCCCACATCATCAATCACAATCGCACAGACCACTCATGTGCTGCGTAGATGACTCACGTACCAATACCATTAATTCCTCATATCTACACGAACAACTCACGTAACATGAGTAACACTATCTCATATCCGCACAGACAACTCATATGTTAATAACAACAATGCCTCATATCCGCATGGAAAACTCACGTGCCACCAGTCCAATCCATACACAGAAGGTAGTCATACAAGAATACATGTACATGATCAATAAACATCAAGATTCATACTCCTGGAATGATATAGGTGACGTGTTACTATGTATGCTTGTGCACGTGTACTATCACAGCTCAAGGCAACAAGTAAGATCAGAGACACTGAGTAACACATTGGAGACAACACATCAAAACCCGTAATATGCATGACACACACAAGAAGGTCACACCATGTCATGCCCCAAACTTGGGGGTCGAGACCAGCACCCGGTGCCTCACCTATCCTTGTGTACCAACTTGCGACTAAGGAACTCTGAACATATAATGTCATACTTTGTCCATGGTCCAGATTGCAAGATAATTGGGAATATTGACTAAATATCAATATAAAGTTGGGCCGACAAGGCCGCTATAACTACTATGGCTGGCAAACCAACAAAATATACATAAAAGGCTTACAAGCCCAACATACTGCACTAACTGACAAGATATGTCTACAAGCCTCTACTGATGGATGTACTGTGATCGGAACAGGGCCTCGACCTACTCATAACATATATACATATATACACAAGATATACATAAAGCTCTAGACCTGGTAACTCCGAACGGCATAGAGCTTACCGATCAAGCTAAACTCGGGCAACACCTAATGAGGAGGTCTACCCGTCTGTCTGTGTGAACCTGCATGCATGGAATGCAGCGCCCCCAGAAAAGGGACGTTAGTACCAAATAATGTACCTAGTATGTAAGGCAATATACTGAAAGCTGAAATTGAATTGATAATATAATAACTGAAAGTAGCTGGGAGTCAAAGATAATCTGAAGATATGCTTACCTGTTGATACTGACTCAACTCTCTCAATATAGTAAGTAAAATAGCTGTCCGGCCTTATAAGGCTCAGCATATATATAACTGCTTTGCCGTAGTAGGCTCGTTCATAGGCACTCGGCCATACTAGGATCTGTATCTCGGCCATTATGGGCTCGCTCATAGGCGCTCGGCCACAGTAGGATCGGTATATAACTTACCATCTGATCAGAGGTTGCCCAATAGGGGACTGTCCATCGATTATAGCTCGATGTTAATGAAAATACTGTAATACTGCATATATAGGCTCTCTGCTCTGTTGACTGGAAGAAGGCAATACTCAATCAAATATGAAGTCTCGATAAGGAGAATATTGTAATTTATGAGACTAGGATAATGTATATAAATTCGGGAGTATGAACTTCTCTTTATGTTTCGTTATCAAATATATGTAATTACGAGATCATGCCAAAATGAAGGAAGGGATTAGCCTTAACATACCTGAGTTGATTCTCTTGACAATCCCTCTAACATACATCTTTTGCAAAAACACGTAACGGCGGATCTATGTAGGGCAAAATCTGTATAATAATCTTGAGAAAGCTTGCACCGTATTCCCATAGAATTGCATCTTACGCATAATCGTATCTTGTATGAATTTGCTAAAGCTCATCCGTTATTTTAGAAGATGTAAACATCTTCAATTTGTGAATTAAAGAGAGACTTTCATCATTACAATATAACACCATCTCGTAATAAGGTAAGAAGACTTCATATTT
The DNA here is from genome assembly GCA_000715115.1 of Nicotiana otophora. Taxonomy (NCBI): domain Eukaryota; kingdom Viridiplantae; phylum Streptophyta; class Magnoliopsida; order Solanales; family Solanaceae; genus Nicotiana; species Nicotiana otophora. Next base: position 139,442 of record AWOL01S0058958.1, on the reverse strand, counting down.
TTGTGGATTTGTGGGACCTACGTGTATAATGACTAAGCCACAAAGAACTCTCTTAATGCCACCTTATAATATGGATTTAGAAGTCACACTTATGCATGTAGGTTTGCAGCCACGTTAGGGATTTTTCCCCACTTACTAATTATCCACAAATCCCTAATCACATGGTTAATCTCCCATTAAATTAATAATTAACCAATTACCCACATAATTAAGAATTATCTCAAATTACTTAAAATACTACTCACTTTTAACACACTGTGTACACCTTACTATTATGGTCATGTGGTACCTTGTATGGCACTAGTCCATAAATACGGGGTATTATGGCTTGGACCGTATTTTATCCCAAATCGCCAAACTTTGACGAAACTCATTTTCTTCGATTTGCTTACCCTTTCTCCTTTAAGAATTTACTCATCACTTATTTGAAATAGCTTAATGCTTAAAACCTCAAAATAATCTCATCCCCGGACTTATGTCGATTAACTTACGACGAAACATTAACGTACGAAAATGGGGGATGTAACATCTCATTTTCGAGCTTTCATCAATTTATTTATGGCATACTTTCACGTACGAAAAATATGAGGTGTAACACACCACCACACAAATATCATTAATAGCAATTCTCCCAGGCCATCACAAATCATCCCCAACTTAGCCCGCCTTGTCTTGCACATATGCAAATATCAATAATAACACTAGCACGAACAACTCACGTGCAAATACCCCGACAATCCTCTCAATAATTTTACATGTTCCCAAAACATAACAACACAACATAACAACTCGCACCACAAGTGCCCATATGCCACAATATTGCAATAATAATAATATCAATACCACAACAATACATAGTAGCCCACAACTAACCCAACACTGAGTACAACAACAACAACAACAACAATAATATAAGAGTACGGTAAGTAGATCAACACAAGAATTACAACAACGCAATAAAAGGGAAGAGTAACTCAAGAATGAAAGAGATAGCATGTAATAATGACTTCAAATAAGGATATATCAACAATAAAAGGGGTAACATGTAATAAAATGTCAAATAAGAATAACTCAACAAACAAAGACGTAGCATAACAATAAAAGAGGAATCAACTTCGGTTAAAGCATATAAGAGTAAGCTGGACAATAAAAGATAGAACAGGTAAACTTCAAATATAGTATGTAAGAGGAAACATTAACAATGGAAAATATAACACGATATGAAAACTTCAATTTAATGCATGAAAGAAGCCTACGAGTCTAAACTAGTCAACTTCAACAAATAAGGCCGTGTACACACTCGCCACATCGTGTGCACATCTTCCACGTAATTCCAATAGTGCAATTGAGCCAATTCCTTTGGGGTCCATATAAAGTTAGGCAAGATACTTACCTCAAAATACCTCAATAAATACTCTAAAAATAACTTTACGCTAAAAATCACCTCTGCTCAGCTCAAATCTAACAAAAATCTCCTTACTAAGATCAAATAATGCAAGAGAAACCAATTTTAATAAATAAAGTTAAGATCTTTACACAATTCTACAAAACTCAACAAAAGTCAACCCCCGACCAGCCCGATCAAAACCCAACTCCAGGGTATATCTCGACTACCCATAACCATACGAGTCCATATATGTTTATTATTTTTAATTCTGAGTCCAATTCGACTCTCAAATCTGAAATTTTTATTTTTCAAAACATAGACAAAAATCCCCAAAATTTCTCTTAGATTTTCATGATTTTGATGTTAAATCTCATATATAATTATGTATTATAATTGAAAATTGATCAAAATCACTTACTCAATGATTGTATGTGAAAATTCCCTCTCCAAGTCGCCTCCTACTGAGTTTAGGATTCAAAGATATGAAAGTGAGACTAAGATCTTGTCTTCCTGTACTTTTTTCCAGGTGCAGATGTCGCAAATGCGATACAGGGTTCGCAAATACAAACCCTTGCAAATTCGGACAAACCATCACAAATGTGGCGCTTTATGAACCCAAGGAATGTCACAAATACGACCATAACATCACATTTGCGAAGTCGGGCCCTTCGCAAAAGCGACCTTGAGATCGTAAATGCGATCTAGCTAACCTAGGCCCCCCCACCGCAAAAGCGAACAACATGTTCGCAAATACGAACCTGAGAATTCCCAGCAAATCTCGCAAATGTGACCCCCCACCTCGAAAATGCGAACAAAACCTAACATTTGCAAGACCTGAAGCACCTGTTCAAAAACCAGAAAACCAAAACTCTTTCCAACACTCCAAAATGTGTCCGAAATGCGTCTGAAACTCACCCGAGCCCTCCATACCAAACATCAATACAAGTCTAAAAATAGCATACAAACTCGCTCGTGCGATCAAAATACCAAAATAACATCCAGAACTACGAATCAGACCTCAAAACGCATGAAATTTACATTGAAAGTTAAGAACTTCTAAAAACACAACCACATGTTTGATTACTATCCAATCAACTCGGAATGACACCAAACTTTGCAGACAAGTTCCTAATAACAAAACAGACTTATTCGCTCCTAAAACCAAAATCACATCCCGATAGCCATAAAGTCAAACAATAGTTAAACCTAAGGGATTTCTAAACCTTCAATTTGCCATCTTTCGGCAAAACATGCCAAATCAACCTAGGGACCTTTGAATTCAATTTCGACATACACCCAAGTCCAAAATAAATATACGAACCAATTAGAGCCATCAAAATACTATTCCGGGGTCGTTTTCTCAAAAGTCAAACCTCGGTGAACATTTTCAACTTAAGCTTCTAAAATAAAAAATATTCTTCCAAATCAATCCCGGAACTCTCAAAAATCGAAACCGACCATACACGCACGTCATAATACATAATATGAAGTCACTCAAGACCTCCAACCACTGCAAAAAATGCTAAAGCTCAAAACGACCGGTCGGGTCGTTATATTCTCTCTCTTAAGCAAACTTTCGTCCTCGAACGTGCCAAGAGTCGTTCCAAAGCTATCAAGTCACTGTATAAACTCACCATACTCATATACACGGGTGATGCCACATCACCCCAACCCACATAAGCCCAGCAACATTATCTCAACCGAAGATTATTCCTTCCACTTCTGCCAATAAGCCTTAGAACAAAATTTTAACATCCACCAAGGGTCATATTCTATCGTAAACGCATTATATAATCCTCAAATAACTACAAAAATGCATGCATACATCGACAAGACATGATCACACTACATGACACACCACCCATATGCCCATATATAGCAACAACTCTGACCACAATAACTGTCCATTACCCAACCCAGTACCGGTAAATAGCCTCATATTGATTAGAACCTTGTTCCAGACCCCCATAACAATGCTAATGATGTAAGAAACATGTGAAGGTCATAACTACTCATCTGATCGACAAGCCATAACAAAAGCCACCTGGGCACATACATTGCAATCCAAACCCAACAACCACAACTCTAATATGACTGGATATGGAAAGGGAAACACATGAGAGAACTATCAAACAAGTCCAGCAGGTACAACACCTCATCGTTACCATACTATGAATCCGTCTCATAAGGAAGAAGCAAGACACATGCAATAACCATCAACAAGGAATACAAGGTTCCCCATCCCCCACTTGGAATCACAACTAAGGTAAACATCCCGAGAACTAAAAACCTTCTACTAACTCAATCCTATAGAACAAAACCATGACACATAGCAGCTTTCCCATACCTATAGAGCACCCAAATCACAAGTCGTGGCCAAACCATTCAGGAGTCATGCTAAAACCTACTATATTAAGTGACCCTCAAAAGCGACCAAACTAGAATGATAGACACGGACTATCACAATAGAATACCCAAATGGCGTGAACAATGGAAAAAGGGTACAAGAATCACGAAACACAACCATTATGAAGCAAGGTAGGATGAAACTTACCAATAAATGGGACCAGATCGAAACTAATGCATCTATATAATCAATCAAAACCATACCTATAATGGCATCATGTGGTGCAGTAGCCTCAGTCTAACCAGGAAAAGCATAACAATGGGATGTGCCTTCCTCCTATGATGCCCTCTACCCGTATGTCCCCAATCTTTATATCGTTGTGTGGGTATAGTGGAAACTGGAGCAAAACCCATAGCTTTCATACCCGACTCGGGTACACCCGCCTGAAGTCTAGGACAATCCCTCACCATATTTCTGGTATCCCTACACTCAAAGCAACCTCTCTACTGGCGTGGCCAAGGAAGCTGTCCAGAATGAGTACTCTAGATTCCATGGATATCTGAAGCATCATGTGAAACCTAAAGTGTAGACTAGACTTGCTGACCTACAAAACCTCTACCGTGACATGCTCTACCTCTAAATAGGGATCAATAGATCCTCCCGGTCCACGGGGCTTCTTAGACTCCCTATCCTCCCTCTCTAAACTGCGGATGCGCTCGATCCTTCTAGTTATCTCTACCATCTTATCAAATAGGGTATAATTCTCCAACTCCCATGCCATCTAAGTCTAAGACCATAACTGTGCTTCTCGATAAATCTGCAGACTCTCTCTCTAACAGTCGAAACCAAAGCAGGTGCATGACGACATAACTCTTTGAACAACATGGCATACTCAGAAATGGTCATAGTCCCCTACTACAACTGCTCAAACTCAGTGCGCCACACATCTCCGAGGGTTTGTGGAACAAACTCCCTCAAAAACATATCTGAAAACTGAGTGTAAATGAGTTGCGCTGCATCAGCTGGCCTACCTTCCTCATAAGCCTGCCACCACCTATAGGCTACTCATGATAGCTGAAATGTAGTAAGTGTGAGGGTGATACTTCTTGAATCTCTCTAGTCTCATATGCTCCTCCTCAGATGCCTCTGGCCTGACATCGGGCTAAACCAAAATAACAGGTTGTGCTGGCATAATTTCCGAAACCTGATCAACATAGACCTGCTGCTCTAGAGTACGGGAGGCGAGAGTTTGAGCTACCCCCTAGCCTAAGAAGTAGTTGGAGAAACCGGAATCAATGCCGCCTGATCTAATGTACCAAATATGCTCAGCAACTGCGCTAAAGTCTCCTAAAGTACAGGGGTAGCAACAGGCATCTCAGGTACCTACTCCCTAACTGGAGCTATAGATGACTACTCAGCTGCTGCTCTGGCAGGTGCTCTACCTCTAATACATGCTCCTTCTTGGCCTCAATCTCTCCCTTGGCCCCTAGCAACACCTGCTATGGGGGAAACATAATCAGTAACTGTAGATCATGTCCTCCCCATCTGTGAGATAATAGAATGAATGATAAAGGATCAAACTCCGTGATAAATAAATATGCACGATAGAAATAAAATAAGTGAAGTTTCCTAATAGTTCCGTAGCCTCTCGAAGATAAGTACAGGCGTCTTCATACCGATCTGCAAAACTCTACTAAACGTGCTTATAATGCGTAGCACCTATGAACCTAGAGCTCTAATACCAACTTGTCACGACCACAAATCCCACCTTAGGTAGTCGTGATGGAAATTAGTCCCTAAGACTAGGTAAGCCTAACAAATGCGGAGTTATTAACAAATTTAGAACATTTAACCATTAAACATGAACCAGTAAAGGCCATACATAGCCAACAATGATCAATAGATATACAATATCCCAAAACCGGTAGTACGAAGTCATAAGCATTTTTAAGAGTAACTAAGAGTAACAATTAGAGCACTGTTTGGAATAGATGTAAATAGTAACAAAGTGATGCTCTAGAAGGTCACTTTGAGGCCTGCGAATACAATGGCAGGTATACCTTGAAGTCTCCGCAGCAACTCACAATCAACTATCTAACTCTAAGGTAGCTGGATCTTCACAAAAAGATGTGTAGAAGCATAGCATGAGTACACCACAGCAGTACCCAGTAAGTATCAAGACTAACCTCGGTGGAGTAGTGACGAGGTTCAAGTCAAGACACCTACTATACATAATAACTTGTGCAAATGTTAGTGTAAAGCTAACAGAGGAACAAATATCAATGTAAGGCTAAACATAGAAAGAGCAACAATATAACGTAGCATTGGAAAGTAGAAACAACAAGCACCAATAAGAAGTAAACAAGTGATAATGCAGCAAGTAGTCAGAACATAGTTAAAGTACCAGTGAAACCAATTAAGGAAAACAAATGACAACCAAATAATCAACTGTTCTTTTACAAAGTTTAACAAGAATCACCCCTGGGTACCACACCTCTTAATCAGAATTCAGTAGTACCAAGTCACGAATCATAATCACATGGTATCTCGTGCCCACATCATCAATCACAACCGCATGGACCACTCACGTGCTGAACAGACAACTTACGTACCAATACCATTAATACCTCAGATCTGCACGGACAACTCACAAGCCACGAGTAACAATACCTTATATCTGCAGGGACAACTCACATGCCAATAGCAACAACACATCATATTCGCATAGACAACTCACGTGCCACCAGTCCATTCCATACATAGACGGCAGGTATACAAGAATATATGTACATGATCAATACATATCAAGAATCATAATCCTGGACTGATATAGGTGACATGTTACAGTGTATGCTTATGCAAGTGTACTACCATAACTCAAGTCAATAAGTAAAATCATAGACACCGAGTAATACATTGGAAACCACACATCAAACCCGTAATATACATGACACACACGAGAAGGTCACACCATTAAACAAATACCATCGATAACAATGCCCCCAGGCCATCACAAATCATCCCTGACATATCATTCCTTATCTTGCCACATGCGGAACAATAAAGTAATTACCCACATTGTCTCGCCACATGCACATAAATAGTTATCCTACTTTGTCTCGCCACATGCGCAAACTCAACGTATGTAGCCCGACTTGTCTCTCGACATGCCCAAATATCAATAATAATACTAGCACGGTCAACTCACGTGCACATACTCTGACAATCCTCTCAATAATTCGTTGCCCAAAACACAACAACACAACATAACAACTCGTACCGCACATTCCCATAAGCCACAACTTTGCCATAACAACAATATCAATACCACAATAATACATAGCCCACGACTCAACAACATTGAGTACAATAACAATAATAACATGAGAGTATGGTAATTAGATCAATACAATAATTACAATAACGTAATAAAACGGAAGAATAACTCAACAATGAAAGAGAAAACATGTAATAATGACTTCAAATAAGGATAAATCAACAATAAAAGGGTAACATATAATGAAACTTCAAATAACAATAACTCAACAAACAAAGAGGTAGCATAACACTAAAAGAGGAATAAACTTCGGTTAAAGCATATAAGAGTAATCTGGACAGTAAAAGATAGAACATGTACTAACCAATTCAAATATAGTATGTAAGAGTAAACTTAACAATGACAAAATATAACATGATATGACAACTTCAATTAAATGTATGAAAGAAGCCTATGAGTGTAAACTGGTCAATTGTTACATATTAGGCCGTGTACACACTCGTCACCTCGTGTACACGTCTTCCACGTAATTCAAAATAGTGCAATTGAGGCAATTTCTACATGGTAGTTCCCCCTCCCCCCACACAAATTTAGGCAGGATGCACACCTCTAAAGCCCTCAATCGATACCCTAAAAATTACTTTTCCTCTAAAATTCACCTCCACTCGACTCAAATCTAACCAAAATCGACTTAATAACATCAAATAACGCAAGAGAAACAAATCCTAATAAATAAAATTAATATCTTTACACAATTTTACAAAAGTCAACAAAAGTTAACCCCGAGTCCGCATGGTCAAAACCCGAGTCCAAGGGTAGATATCGACTACCCATAAACCTAAGAGTTCATATATGTGTTTTGTTTTCATATACTAGTCCAATTCGACTCTCAAATTTTAAATTTATATTTTTTAAAACATAGACAAAACTCCCCAAAATATCTCTTAGATTTTCATGAATTTGATATTAAATCTCATATATAATCATATAGTATAATTAAAAATTGATCAAAATCACTTACCCAATAATTTTACGTTAAAATACCCTCTCCATGTCGCCTCCTACTGAGTCTAGGGTTCAAAGATATGAAAATGAGACTAAAATCCCATCTTCCAGCCCTTTTGTTCAGGTGTAGATGTCGCAAATGCGACACAGGGTTCAAAAATACGAACCCTTGCAAATGCGGACAAACCATCACAAATGTGATTCCTGATGAACCCAGGGAATGTGGCAAATGCGACTTTAACTTCGCATTTGCAAAGTCAGGCCCTTCGCAAAAGCGACCATGAGGTTGCAAATGCGACTTAGTTTAATGTCACGATACTATCCTAGGGCCGCGATGGGCAACTAGAGCTAACCACCGATTACCACTAACCTGCTATCTCATACTCATACATAAACTGCTAAAATCATAAATAAAGCTTTAAAGGGGAAACATACTATATGTTGGGTTTCATACAACTGGATGGCCGATAAGACCTACAATGACTGCTATACAAAATATCTAAACCACATGATTCATGTCTACAAGCCTTCTAAGAATAACTTCTTAACTGCACATAAGAACGGGATAAGGCCCCGTCATATCCATATATAAAACTAAACATACCACTGTACTCACAACTCCGGAACAAAAGTGTGCCTTCGAGTTTGCTACATGTTGTCCTACTGATGTCTATCTTTTCTCGAACTAGCTATACCTTCGGGCATGAAAACACAGCACCCCTCAAAGAGAAAGGGACGTCATTACGACTGATGTACTAAGTATGTAAGGTAGAAATACAATAATAAAGAAACTAAGTAATATCATGGACAGTAATAATGTAACTCAAATACAAGCACTTATCTGAATTGTCTATATGTTAATTTAGAAATACAGTACAAGAAACAATAAGGCAATTGATGTATGTCAGAAGGACTGAGAATGCATATGAAACATATGACATATTTGGAACTTCCATCCTTACTAATATAAAGAGTAACATAAAGAAACTCGAAATATAACTGAATTGCATCACTTATTTTTGAATCTGTTATCATACTAGTAATACCAGATCTATATATGTGGTGTCTCTCATATCTGTATACATACTATCATAATCTATATAAGTTCATGAACGCTATCTCACTTAATGACGTATGCACGCCCAAACATGTATATCCATCTTAACTGTCTCAATGCGTCTGAACGCTATGAATCTGAATACTCATGCATCTGAACATTATGTGTCTGAACACTCTGCGTCTGAACGCTATGCTTCTGAACGCTACTGTCCGAATGGTTACTATATATATTTATGTGCATCTAAAATTCTAAATGTCTATCTCATGTATAACTATGGAGTGCTAAACAAATATACGGAATATGCTACATTCATCATCTACATGTGTCTAAACACTTACAAATCCATACTATCTATGCACACACACACACACACACATATATATATATATATAAAATCATCGCTTAACGAAACTGTCGTGGACTTGTGGGATGATCATAGTACATAAACGGACCTTTCCGAACCTCAAACTAACTCCTGGCCAGATAGAATTGCGGACCTCAAAGGGTCTATTACATACCACAATGGGTTGCATACCTCAAGAAATGGCCAACACCCACTCAATTGCGAACCTCACAGCTCAAGTATGGGGAATATACAGTGAACTGGGTTAAAGCATACAACAAAGTATAGGCCATTCAAACATAACCAAGACATGAAATTGAGCTTCTCAAATAGATTATAACTAAGTTTGAAATCCCACAACTCGGCAAGGAAAAAGGAAAACTCATAATCGGATTCATAGTCTCACACGGATTAATTTTACCGTATTTGGCAAGTTCATGCCTCCAAAGAAGAAAGGTGAACCTTACATAAACTAAAGTCTTGAAGTTGAGCTTTCTAAATGGATTGTGGCAGAACTTTAAGGCTCATATCTTAATAATAACAAGGAAAGATTCATACTTGAAAAATATTTTCTCAAGAATCATATGAAGCAAATGAATTGTAACTTGACAAAACTCACACCTATGAAGAAAGAAGTTAAACCTCACATACCTTAGTCTTTCTTTGTTTCAAATCCTTATCAAAAATAATTCTTGAAATATTACAGTAAGGTTTCCTTCAAATTAAGGTTGGCTTCAGCAAGGAAAACTCCTTAAAACTCAAGTAGGAGATAGAACATGAATACCCCCACACCTCTCAAGTCTTGTCTGAGTTAGTCTACCCAAAGTTACTGAACTTTTGGGACAATACACAAGGAGAACATGAGAGAATATTGGGAAAATTATTTTACCTCAAGAGGTGCTGGATATGTTCTGAAAAACTAGAGAACAAACTGAATATAAAAAGCCACCGCCTCGCTAAGCTAGTAGGTGACTAAACTGCTTTTTGGCAGCTTGAGTGAACCTACTTTGAACCCTCGTTTCTCCCTACTCCAACGTCGTATCAACAAATGGTTTGATGTTCTGAAAACTAAATTCAACAAACTCCAACTTTTTTGTTTTAATCATCCTCACATTCCTTATGGATTGGGGAGAAAACTTGCATGTAGGTTGGCCTAATAACCTGCCTGCTTTTGCCGTAATACTCTAGTGACGTTGTGGCAACCATACTTTGGGTGCTCATAACTTTTTACTCTATTGATGTACGGTCTGAAGCAATGGAAACTACATACATAGGAATTCGATTTCTTATATAATTTATCCTCAAAAGGCTCCATATGCTAGGAGAAAAGCTAGTCGTAAAGTGATATAGTTACATGTCCTATTTTAACCAAAATTGTGGCAACTAATATGACATGTTTGCGCTTATATACATAATGTATAATTGAAGTACAATATATATATGGAATGTAAAATAAATTTCTAAACATGTCAAATCCTTTTAAATCGTACTTTCCACGTCACGCGTAGAATAGAGAAAGTCGCAAAACAAAACTTGGGGTGTAATATTCTTCCCCTTTAAGAACATTCGTCCTCGAATGTTCAACAACTAATACTGGTAGCAAGATTATGTACCTGATCTGGATGTCACTGGTCTACCTCTACCTCGGCTGGCTAAAACTTGAGAACCTTGTCCTAAAGGGCGTGTTGCCATAGGGGATCTGGCTAGAAACTTCGTTGGATTCACCACACTCTCACTAGCATTAGCATACAATCTCGCATTTTGTTGTCTGGATCTCCCCAGATATAACATCTGTCAGTGCCCAAACGGCACTGGACTTCATGAAATCTACTATAATTCCTACATTGTGGGAAGGTTCGTTCTGACTAACGAGAGACACTTCTCTGTTGTGATGCAGAAGCTGTGGAAATCTGACTAGCCTCAAAACATATAGATCTAGGCCCTATAAAATGAGGTGACATGTTGGTCGTTGCCTGTCTGAATTCAGGCTGTCTATTACTATTTGAAAGCTCTCTAAAGGACCTTGAGAACCTAGTCCTTTTACACTGACTCCCGTTTGATTCTCGCTCAGCTTGATGTTGCTCCTTTCGTACTTCTAGGTTTTCAGCATAGGCCTGCATATGGGCTATATCCATGCCTGGTTGTAACTCAGCAGTCATACATTCGTTTATCAAGTGTGGTCCTGGACCTACCATGTATCCGTGTACCCTATCCTCCATAATTGCTATGATAGCTGGGGCGTACCGTGCTAACGGATTAAACTGAAGGCCGTACTCTTAGGAACTTATAGTGCCCTGACGTAAATTCAAGAAACTATCAACTCTGGCTCGCTTAGTCTCTACTGGCATGTAATGTTTAGTAAAGGCCTTCGAGAATGCCCGCCAAGATGCTGGAGGTGCATGTGTTCCTCTAGATTATTCCCACATGCGATACCAACCTGCTACAAGGTCTTAGGGCCAATGAGGCTAACTCTACCGATTCTGCTTCTGTAGCATGCATAACTCGTAATGTTCTTGCTTACCCTGTCTATGAAGTCTTGTGGTTCTTCATCTATTCTGGATACTGTATAAGCTGGAGGGTCTAATTCCAGAAAATCCCGAACTCTCATACTAGCAACTCGCCTAACATAAACATCGGTATTTTGCCACTGAGATTGAGCTGCTACTAGTTCAGTCAAGAGTCTGATGGCATCTCGTTCGTCTTGCCTCTAAGTATTTGATGGAGGAACGGAATATGCAGTAGTTGTAGCCCATCTTAGTTCCTCTGGGGGGGGGGGGGGGGGGGTTGTAAAGTCTCAACTCGAACCTCGTCATGTGCTTCGCTCTGCTCTATACCTGCTATTGGCACTTGACTGGTGCCCTCGTCTGCTACTAATTTGCCCTTCTGGGACACTGAAGCTCTTCTACTTATAGAACACACACATTGTACTCAAAACATTCTATTTGCTGAATAAACTCTTATACTATGGCTCTATCGCATGATCTGAATGAGAAGCAATGATGACTTTCCTAATTTGGCTTGTAGACACCCCTAGGACTGAACTTCTCTAATACCACTTTTGTCACGTCCCTATCCTAGGGCTGCGATGGGCAACTGGAGCTATACCATCGATTACCACTAACCTGCTATCTCATACTCTTACATAAACTACGAAAATCATAAATAAAGCTTTAAAGGGGAAACATACTATATGCTGGGATTTCGTACAACTGGATGGCCGATAAGACCTACCATGAGTGCTATACAAAATATCTAAGCCACAAGATTCATGTATACAAACCTTCTAAGAATAACTGCTTAACTGAACATAAGAACGGGACAAGGCCCCGTCATATCCATATATAAAACTAAACATACCATTGTACTCGCAACTCCGGAACAAAGGAGTTCCTTCGAGATTGCTACATGTTGTCCTACTGATGTCTGTCTTTTCTCGAACTAGTTATACCTACGGGCATGAAAACACAGAGCCCCCCGAAGAGAAAGGGACGTCATTACAACTGATGTACTGAGTATGTAAGGTAGAAATACAATAATAAAGAAACTAAGTAATATCATAGATAGTAATAATGTAACTCAAATACAAGCACTTATCTGAATTGTCTATATGTTAATTTAGAAATACAGTACAAGAAACAAGAAGGTAATTGATGTATGTCAGAAGGGCTGAGAATGCAGATGGAACATATGGCATATTTGGAATTGCCATCCTTACTAAAATAAAGAGTAACATAAAGAAACTCGAAATATAACTGAAGTGCATCGCTTACTTTTGAATCTGTTATCATACTAGTAATACCAGATCTATATATGTGGTGTCTCTCATATCTGTATATATACTATCATAATCTATATAAGTGCCTAAACGCTATCTCACTTAATGACGTATGCACGCTAACCATGTATATCCATCTGAACGGTCTCAATGCGTCTAAACGCTATGAGTCTGAACACTCATGCATCTCAACGCTATGTGTCTGAACACTCTGCGTCTGAACGCTATGCGTCTGAATGCTACTGTCTGAATGGTTACTATATATATTTATATGCATCTAAAATTTTAAATGTCTATCGCATGTATAACTATAGAGTGCTAAACCAATATACGGAATATGCTACATTCATCATCTACATGTGTCTAAACACTTACAAATCCATACTATCTATGCACACATATATATATATAATCGTCGCTTAATGGAACTGTCGTGGACTTGTGGGCTTATCATAGTAGATAAACGGACCTTTTCGAACCTCAAACTAACTCCTGGACAGAGAGAATTTCGGACCTCGTAGGGTCTATTACATACCACAATGGGCTGCACACCTAAAGCAATGGCCAGCACCACTCAATTGTGAACCTCATAGCTCAAGTACAGGGAATATACAGCGAACTGGGTTAAAGCTTACAACAAAGTATAGGTCATTCAAACATAACCAAGACATGAAATTGAGATTCTCAAATAGATTATAACTGAGTTTGAAATCTCACAACTCGGCAAGAAACAAGGAAAACTCACAATCGGATTCATAGTCTCATATGGATTAATTTGACCATATTTGGCAAGTTCATGCCTCCAAAGAAGAAAGGTGAACCTTAGATACAACAAAGTCTTGAAGTTGAGCTTTCTAAATGGATGGTGGCTGAATTTTAAGGCCCATGGCTTAATAATAACAAGGAAAGATTCATACTTGAACAATAATTTCTCAAGAATCATATGAAGCAAATGAATTGTAACTTGACAAAACTCATGGCTATGAAGAAAGAAGTTAAACCTCACGTACCTTAGCCTTTCTTTGATTCAAATCCTTGTCAAAAGTAATTCTTGAAATATTACAGCAAGGTTTCCTTCAAAATAAGGTTGGCTTCAACAAGAAAAACTCCTTAAAACTAAAGTAGGAGATAGAACATGAACATCCCCACACCTCTCGAGTCATGTGTGAATTATTCTACCCAAAGTTACTGAAATATTTGGACAATCTACAAGGGGAACATGAGAGAATATTTGGGTACTTGTTTTACCTCAAGAGGTGCTGGATATGTTCTGAAATACTAGAGAACAAACTGAATATAAAAAACCACCGCCTCACTAAGCTAGTAGGTGATAAGCTGCTTTTTGGCAGCTTGAGTGATACTACTTTGAACCCTCGTTTCTCCCTACTCCGACGTCGTATCAATAAACGATTTGATATTCTAGAAACTAGATTCAACAAACTCCAACTTTTGTGACGTTGTGGCAGCCCTACTTCGGACGCTCATAACTTTGTACTCCGATGTCGTATTTATGTACTGTCTAAAGCAATGGAAACTACATATATAGGACTTCGATTTCATATATAATTTATCCCTAAAAGGCTCCATATGCTAGAAAAAAAGTTAGTCGCAAAGTGATCTAGTTACATGCCGTATCTTAACCGATATTGCGGCAACTCAACCCGACTTTTCTAATACGACATGTTTGGGCTTATATACATAATGTATAATTGAATTACAGTATATATGGCATATAAAATAAATTTCTTTACACGTCAAATCCTTTTAAATAGTACTTTCCACGTCACGTGTAGAATAAATAAAGTCGCAAAAAAAAATATACTCGGGGTGTAATACTAACCCAGGCCCCATCGCTAAAGCGAACAAAGTGTTTGCAAATTCGAACCTGACAGTTCCCAGCAAATCTCGCAAATGCAATCCCCCGCCTCGCAAATGCGAATAACATCTCGCATTTGAGAGACCTGAAGCACCTGTCCAAATATCAGCAAAATTAAAACTCTTTCAGACACTCCGAAACTAACTCGAGCCCTCGGGCCTCCACAACAAACATCAATACAAGTATAAAAATATCATACGGACTCGCTCATGTAATCAAAATACCAAAATAACATCCGGAACTACAAATGGGACAACAAAACGCATGAAATTTATATTGAAATTCAAGAACTTCTAAAATCACAACCACGCTTCTGATTCTTATTAAATCAACTCAGAATGACGCCAAATTTTGCAAACAAGTTCCTAATAACAAAACAGACCTATTCCAGGTTCCAAAATAAAAAACCGAACCCGATATCCATAAAGTCAAACCATCGTCAAACCTAAGGGATTTCGAAATCCTCAAATTGCCAACTTTCGGCAAAATATACCAAATCAACCTAGGGACCTCCAAATTCAATGCTGGTCATATGCCCAAGTCCAAAATCTCTACACAAACCTATCACAGGCATCAAAACACCATTTTGGGATTGTTTTCTCAAAAGTCAAACCTCGGTCAACATTTCCAACTTAAGCTTCTAAAATGGAAAACATTCTTCCAAATCAATCCCGGAACTCCGAAAATTGAAACCAAACGCACACGCAAGTCATAATACACAATATGAATCCGCTGAAGACCTCAAACCTTTGAACGTAAAGCTATATCGTATAACGACCAGCCAAATCATTACATTTTACGAGCTTTTCTGGCTATTTAGAATTTCATACATGCTGAACTTTTGTAGGCCGTTCTTTGATGACATGTGATTATGTTTCTATTGATACTAAATCTCTATGTTGACTAGTTCCTTTATCTCTATTGGTTTGTTATTTTGGTGGTAGATGACGTGCTTGTGTTACTTTGTTCCTAAACTTAATGTGGGGTAAAAATGTTATTGACATTATTGGACTAGTCTCTTTCATTACCAGGTACAACTGATTTTGAATAATACCACTGCCAAACTCGGCCGAAGAAAATAACCTCAAGTTATTGAGGCCACGATTCTCCGATTGACCCTCTGAATCAGGTCCGAAAATAAAGAGGTGATGACGATAGATTATCGAAAAGAAAAGACGACAATTGTGAAAAACCAACCCTTCAGACAGTGACACGATTGGCCACCGTAGTCGCAATCAAGGCAATTCCCGTTCTCATGTCTTTACGGAATCAAAATACACCCGAGCCTCCTAAAATATTTTCAAACTATTTTTCCAAAATCCTTTTTCTAAAAATATTTTCAAAAAGAATTACTTTTAAAAACATATTACACTTTAGTTTATTTTATATTATATTATATTACTAACATATTTTTCTTCTTTTTTTGCGAGGTACCTTACTCGGAAGCATTCCAAAGTACAATATTCGGAGATGAAAATACAAACCCCCTCATCGAATCCCTACTTTGTACTTTCTGATCTCGAATGTACTCAAAATACAAGTAGAGTAGAGTTATAGATTGATGTCATATTTAATAATTTTGTATGCTTGTTTGGTATTTTGTTTACTTATGCCAACTCTTAGGGCAAAACATATCTAGTTAAATAATTGAATAAATATTCAACATACGCGTCGAATAATTGTGTGGCTTGCGTCTATACTTAGATTATTACGTACGCTTTCTATAACTTGATTAATTTATTAGGATCGATACACGCCTAATTGATTAAACTAACTGTGCACTATATAAGCATATCATTCTTTTCTAATAAAACAATTGTGTATTTTATTACACATACTTCTATTTTTAAATCACTCTTTTAGATAGCTCACTTTAAATCAGTACATACTTGTAAAAATAGATTTAATTAGACTTAGCACAATCTACGATAATTGGCTCTTTTCTATAAGTATACTTAACATAATTAGTTTAAATTTAATTTTGCACAATTAATTATTTTCTTTAAAAATCCTCTCAAAGTCTAGAATTTTTTGTTACACTGTACATCTTTTAGATTCATGTGAATATATCCCTTGTACTTGTTTATTTTCTTAAACCATTCTTTGTTAGCCATACACTTGTTATGGGATGCTTTCTTTTTTTCATTTTTTTCAAGACCATTTTAAACAAAATACTCTTTCACATATTCTATTTCAAGGTTGTTAATCAAAAATCAACTTTCATAGGCTCTCTTTGATTCAAATCCCCTTCCAAATATTTTTGTTTATCAAAGTATAACCGTTTGTGCTTTACTAATTAAATGCATACCTTCCTCAAACCTTTCACCTTTCTCACATATTTTATCTACTTTGTTGTGCATACTTAATTACATATTTAACTTCAAGTTTCATGCTTTAATATAAATAGACATTATTACTTTGAACCATCCCTCATCTGTTTGATTAAATCCAACCGGGAACCACACTTTGTGGATCTTGAGGGAAACCTAATCCTTCCCCTCGAGATAACTTGAACACTTATTTAAAATATCGACCGTTTTTGCAGACCATAGTCAGAGCACACATTACATAATATTTTAGGTGTCCTAGTGTACCTTCAATACTAGGTGATGACTCTAAACTCTAGTTAACCTTGTAGAGTATTATAAATTGTATTTTATTTTGACCTGTGCAAAATAAGAGCAACAACAAGCTCAAAAACTTATCTTTAACAGTTGAAAAATTCTCATAAGTCCAATTCCTGTATATTTCGCCATCACTATCCTAGTAACCCGTACCATGACACATATGAACTACCCGATCGTAACAACTTGTTACATTCCATATATTATATACTTATAGCAGTATCCCTTCACAACAGTTACTGCTCATGCCAAACCCGGTACTGACAAATAGCACATCTCAAATGGATCCTTCTTCCTAATTTTCACAACATACTTGGTGATACAGAAACCTTAGTAGGAACTATGTCATGACCCAAAATCCCGCCTTAGGCGTTGTGATAACATCTAGTCTCTAATACTAGGTAAGCCGATTACGTACAACAGTTAAATCATCTAAGTACAATATTTTAAAATAGATTTTAATATAAATACTGAAATAAATGTGACACAAGCCTACATCGGAATAATCACAACAATCCTGCCAAGACTAGGTAATATAGAGTCACGAACTCTAATTAATACGTATCATAACTCAAAATACAATACTGTTCGAATACAGATTTGACAGTAATAATATAAGGAAAGGATTCCAAGGGACTGCGGCGACCAAGCAGCTCTACCTTGAATCCTTGCGATCAAAAAGCTAACTCTGCCTGAGTTTGATATCTTCAATACCTGGATCTACATAAAAATGTACATAAGTGTAGTATGAGTACACACCAACAAGTATCAACACCAACCTCGGTGGCGTATTAACGAGGTACAAGTCAAGACACCTACTAGTCATAATAACTTGTGAAGTATATAAGTATAAAGCTAATAATAAAAGCGAGAATTAGTAAATGGCAACAAGGAATAAACATGTGATATAAACAATAAAGTAATCAAGACACCCTTAAAATACCAGTGAAACAAAATAAGGAAATAAATGACAACACAATAATCAAGTCGTTCTAACACAAGTCACACAACAAAATTACTCCGAGATACCTCATCTCATAATTACAAGTCACGAGTCCCAAATCACCAATCATATGCTCGTGGCACCTCGTGCCCACATTGTAAGTCACAACCGCACGGAGGACTCACGTGCCAATACCTCAATCTGCCCGACATGGTCACATGCTCAATATCACAATCATCTCGACGTGGTCACAACCTCAATATCACAATCCTCCCGGCATGGCCACAGGCTCAACATCACAATTAAAGTAGATATACAAGAATACATGTGCGAGATCAACGAATGCCAAGTTTCATACTCCTGAATTGGTATAAGTTGTATGTTACGGTGTATGCATGTGCAAGTGTACTATTGCAATCCAAGTAAACAAGTAATATCAAAGGCGTCGAGTAGCTCAATGGAAACGACACAACAAGTTACGTAATGTGCACGACACACACAAGGAAAATCACACCATCACACGAATATCATTAGCATTATGCCCCAGGCCGACATACATCATCCCTGACATAGCCACCCTTATCTCTTTTTATTGACAATATCATAAAACCCACTCGTATCGCTCCGCCCAGACATTTAACACAATAGCCACTCGTATCAATCCGCCCAGACATTTAACACAATAGCCACTCGTATCACTCCGGCCAGACAATAACAGAATAGTCACCGGTATTACTTTGCCAAGGCAATATATCAATAGCCACCGGTATCACTCCGCCCTGATAATATATCAATAGACATCCATATCACTCCGTACAGATAATATATCAATAGCCACCCATATCATTCAGCAATATTAACAACAGTGAGATCCCACCCTTATGCTCTACATAACAATAATTAATCCGCACAACAAATTCACATGTGCTAACATCACAACAATACGACATATCAATTCGTACCATAAGTGCCCATAGGCCACAACCTTTCCAAAACAACATTTCCAATCACCATAACACATAGCCCACGTCTCATACATTATATGTACAAGAATCCCAATAGCAACAAAATGAAATAGGAAAAATAACTCAACAATAAACAGTACTCCATTAAACAACAACTTCAAATAAAATAGGTTAATGGATTTCAATAACTTCAACTTAAATTAATTACTTAAGAATAAACTCAATAATGAAGGTAATTCTATGAGAGGGCAACTTCGAATTCTAGTGTATGACACAAGCTAACACTGAAAAAGATGGCACGAACTAGAAACTACATCTAAATGTATGAGAATAACTTAACAACGAAGGGATAACTTGTAATAGTAACTTCGGATAAGAATAATTCAACAATGAAATAGGTAACGTCACAATAAAAGGTAACGACTTCAAATAAAGAACAAAAGAGTAAAATTAACAAATAAATGATATAACATGTTCTAACAACTTCAAGCAAAGCATGTAAGAATAAACTTGACAGTGGAATATGGATCATGAAATGACAAATTCAATTAAAGCATATAAGGATAGGCTAAAGGTCTAATCCGATCAATTTCCACATATAAGACCGTGTACATACTCGTCACCTAATGTACACGTTTTCCGCATAATCCAAATATTACAATTAAACCAAATCATACGGGGTGGTTTTTCCTGCACAAAGTTAGACAAGATAATTATCTTAAATAAGACAAATAAATACTCTTAAAAGATCTTCCCGTATGAAACAACCTCCGATGGCTCGAATCTAGCCAAAATAACTTAATATCAAATATAAAAGCCAAAGAAAATAATTTTGGATAATAAAGCTTCAATCTTTAATGAAAAGAAAAAGTCAACCCCGGACTCGTACCTCGAAACTCGACATAACTCACAAAATCCGAATACCCATTCCTATACGAGTCCAACCATACCAAAATCATCCAATTTTGATTCCGAATCGATGTTCAAAACTCAATTATTCACTTTAGAAAAGTTTAGACAAAAACCCTCAATTTCCCTTGTTAATTCCCATGTTTTGATGTTAAAGCTAGTGACAGATCCATGTAAATCTCATAGATATATGTTAGAATTACTTACCCCAAGCTTGTACCTGAAGGTCTAGGTTTACCCTTCAAAATCGAGCTCCCAAGTCTCTAAAGTGGTGAAGAATGAAATAAAAACCCAAAAGTCTGATTTATATACAAACACCTGACCTCCCACAGTGCTGATCGCACTTTTCTTAATGTGATCCGCACTTCAAAGTTTTGCGGCCATAACCCATATTGTGTGGTCGCACTTTAGCAGTAATTGCACTACTAGTCTTCACTAAATTGATTATAACTTTCTGTACAAATGTCCAAATAATAAAAAATTTGATTTTTGAAAACTAAACTCAAAGGGCTACAACTTTCATGCTTGGATCATCCCCAAATTCTTCATAGATTGAGAGATATAAGCTCCCGAAGTCAAACTAATAAACCTGCAGATTTTCTGTTACGGCCCTTAGTGCGGTCCGTACTTTGACCAATGCCTCCGCACTCTGGGGTTTGCGGCCGCACTTTAGGCTTTGCCTCAGCACTCCAAAAGTGCCTACAGCACTCTAAAAACTACCCTCCGCACTCCTACATCTCCAAAGCATCATCACGGTGCCGAAATGCTAAAACTTGTTCAAAACTCACCCGAACCTCTCGGGACCCTATCCTATCATCCCAACAAGTCCATAACCATTATCCGCACCTATCCAACGTCTCAAAACACATACGAAAACATCGCTTCAAAGGAAAACCAAATTAAATGTTAAATTCTCTTAAGTTCATAAACTTCCAACAACGTGTCTGATTCATGCCTAAGCAACTCGGATCACAACCAAACTTTGCACACAAGTTCCAATGACATAATGAACATATTCCAACTTCTGAAACAACAACCTGAACCCGATAACATCAAAGTCAACTGTCGATCAAACCTATGAACTTTCCAAACCTTCAAATTGCCAACTTTTACCAAATAGAGCCGAAACCTTATAGAAACATCCAAATGCAAATTCGGGCATACGCCCAAGTCCAAAATCACCATCCGCACCTAACAAAATCATCAAACTCTGATCCGAGGTCAAATACACAAAAATCAAACTTGGTCTACTCTTCCAACTTAAAGCTCCTAAAATAAGAATTATTCCTCCAAATCAACCCCAAACCACTCGAAAACCAAAATCAAAGATACTCGCAAGTCATAATACACAATATGAAACTACTCAAGACCTCAAACCACCTCACTTAATAAAAATACCCAAAACAATCGGTCGGGTCATTACATTCTCCTCCACTTAAACATACGTTCGTCCACGAACGTGCCATTAGTCACTCTAAAGCCATCAGATCACTGTATAAACTCACCATACACATACACACAGGTGATCCCATTTCACCCTAATCCACGTAAGCCCGACAACACCAAATTGATTGAAGATTATTCCTTCCACCCATACCGATAAGCCTTAAAACCAAAGTTCAACATTCGATCATCCCCAAAAAGACCCGATTCTCACATAAACACATGGTATCAACCTCAACCAGCTACAACAGCTCATGCATACATCCACAAGGCATAACCACACGATGTGACACGTCGTTCATATGCCAATAGCAACAAGTATGACCACAATAGCTTCCCATTACCCAACCGGATACCGGTAAATAGTCTCATATCGACTAGAACCTTGTTCCAAACCTTCATAACACTGATAATGCTGCACGAAACATGTGAAACTCATAACTAGTCACCCAACCAACAAGTCACCGCCAACGCCACCTGAGCACATACCTCGCAAGTTATACCCAATAAGCACAACTCGAATATGACTGAATATGGAAAGAGAAACACATGAGAGAAGTACCAAACAAGTTTGAGAAGCACAACTCCCTATCAGTACCATAATACGAATCCATTCCCCAATGGAGAAACAAAACAAGTGAACTAATCACAAAGGGTGTCAACTTAATATAACTCCACCGCGGCGCGCAGGTCAGTCCAAACTTATCAATCCATATGAAAACACGATGATCCCATCCTCATTTCTGAATCACAATAAAATAGACATCACACTAACTGAAAACCTTTCTCTAACTTAATTCTACGGAACAAAATCACAACACGCAACGGACTTCCCATACCGGTAGAATAACCAAATCACAAGTCGTAGCCCAACCATCCATAAATCACATCAAAACATACCGTATTAAGTAACAGGAAGCTCATCCTAGTCTCATAACTCTTAATAGTGAAAAAATCAAAACGATCGACATAGGCTGCCACTATAGAATCTCTCAACAGGGGTAAACACATAAGTAGAGTACAAGAATCACGAAACACACTCATATATGAAGGAAGATTGGGAGACTCACTCCGATAAATATGATCGGATCAAAATAAGACTGATGTTACTCTTTGACAAATCAGAACCGTACCTGTAATGACCCTAACTAATGCAGCAGCCTTGGCCCGATCAGGAAAAATATATCAACGGCGGGGCCTCCTCCTTTAGGATGCCCTGTACCCGTCTCTCCTCCACCTCTAGCTTGCTATGCAGGTGGAGTAGCAACTGGAATGGAGCCCATAGCCTGAGTACCCTGATGAAATCCACCTCTCCCGAGTCTTGATAATCCCTCATAATGTGCCTAGTATCACAATACTCATAACAACCTCTCGGCGGGCGCAGATGCTGGTACTGAGTCTGTATTGGATAACTGGAATAACCTCTATAGGAATGTTGTGCAAGTGGTGCACTAAATGAAGATTGTCCCATATGAGTACACTGAGGTCCCTGACTAGCTGAAGCACCACGAGTTGTCTGAAGTGCCGACTGAATTGGCCGACTGCTTGAGCCTCCACCGTGGTGGGTCATAACAGAAGAGTAGAATCCACTTAATCCTCCATAACCTTGAAACCTCTTGGCCTCCTTATCCTTCGTCTCCTCACCCCGAATACGCTTTAACCTCTTGGCTATCTCCATAACCTGCTGAAATGGAGAATCGGTCTCCAACTCCCGAGCCATGCTGAATCTAATACAATAACTGAGCCCCTCGATAAATTAATGGACTCGCTCTCTGACTACAAGAACCAAGGTAGGTACATGTCGGGATAACTTGCTGAACCTGATGGCGTACTCCGACACTATCACAGTGCCTTGGCTCAGGCGCTCGAACTTTGTGCGCCACGCATCCCTGACGGTCTGATGAATAAACTCCCTCAAAACATGTCTGAATACTGAGTCCAAGTGAGTGGTGCTGCATCAGCTGGCCTACCCTCCTCATTATCCTTCCACCACTGATACACTGCTTCTGACAATTGAAATATAGTAAAAGCAACTCTGCTCACCTCCACAATACCCATTGTGCGGAGAATACAACGACACTTCTCTAGAAAACCCTGTGTATCCTCGGTAGATGTGCCACTATAAGTAGGTAGATCATACTTCTTGAACCTCTTAATCCTCTTCTGATGCCCTTGGCCTGACCGCAGGCTGAACCGGAAAAATAGGTTATACCGGCATAACACTCGGAACCTGACTAATATGACCTTACTGCTCTGGAGTATGGGTGGCAGGAGTCTGAGCTCCTCCCTTAGTCTATGAAGTAGCTGGTGCAACCGAAATCAATTCCTTCTGAGCCAATGTACCAAACATACTTAGGAACTACGCCAAAGTCTCCTAAGTCTAAGGGTAGCAATAGGCGCCTTTGGTTCCTGTCCCCGAATCGGAGCTACTGGCGGCTCCTCGGCTAATGCTCTGGCAGGTTCTATGGCTGTAGCACGTACTCATCCTCAGCCTCTGCCTTTGCCCCTGCCTCTAGCAACATCATCAGTAAATGCAGCTCATGTCCTCACCATCCGTGAGAGAATAGCTCGTGTCCTCACCATCTGATACTAACATGTCACGACCCCAATTTTCCAACGTAGGATGTCGTGATGACACCTAGTCTCTAAGACTAGGTAATTCTAACATGCATAGAGAAATAGCGGAAGTAATACTAAAACCTCCAATCAAACCTTCACACTATTATAATAAAACTCAGTAGTACAACGACCAACACTTTCCGAAAACCTGGTGGAATAGAGTCATAAGCTCTAGAACAAAGTACTAATAGTCTCATAATACAATACTATTTTGAAACAAGAAATAAACAGTACAATGTCTAGATAGAAGGTAACTCCGAGGCCTGCAAACATCGAGCAGGTATACCTTGAACTCTCCCAAAGCAGCTACTCAATCCACCTCTAGCGTCCGGCACGAGCAGATGTACCTGAAACCTGCACAAAAAGATGTGTAGAGCGTAGTATGAGTACACCACAACGGTACACAACAAGTATCAAGTCTAACCTATGTAGAGTAGTGACGGGGCCAGGTCAAGACACCTATTACAACATTGAACAAAATAAAAATATAATAATGAGAGGTAATGGAAAATAGAGAAATAAATGATAATGGAGAAATTTAATAATATAAACTAATGACAGAATTGTAGAAATAAAAATAACAAGAAGGAAGAAAATAATGGGAAAAACTAGTAAAACAAGGAAGAATAAAAGTAACAAGAATTGTTCAACCAATAACCCCAGAAATAGCCTTTGCCCTAGAATTCGCCTCCACACGGCTCAAATCTAACCAACAATGACTTAGTATCATCAATCAATGCAAGGGAAAACAATTACAATAGATAAATCTTTGATCTTTACAAAATTTACAAAACGTCAACAAAAGTTAACCCTGAGCACGTCCGGTCAAAACCGGGTCCAAGGGTAGATTTTGACTACCCATAACCCCACCAGTCCATATATGTGATTAGTTTTCAAATCCGAGTCCAAATCATCTCTCAAAACTCAATTCTTCATTTTTCAAAAACTTGACAAAAGTTTTTCTCTATGAACCATATAAATTTGATGTTAAAGATAAGATATATTCATTAAATATAGTTGGAAATTGATTAGAATTACTTACCCAATGTTTGTAGATGAAAATCCCCTATACAAATCGCCTCCTACCGAGTCTAGCGTTCTAAAATATGAGAAATAAGACTAAATCCCGAATTTCCAGCCCTTATGTCCAGTGGAGTTGTCACAATTGCGACAATAGCGAACCCTTGCAATTGCGGCACTGACAGCCTTAGGGAAATCTCGCAAAATGCGAAAATGGGTTCGTATTTACAAACCATGTTCCCTTCGCAAAAGCGATACAATTATCACAAATGAACCTATCCCAGCCTAACCCAACTTCACAATTGCGACCCATGCATCACAATTCTGATACCTGAGATCCCCCTGTTAAAGTCTCAGTTGCGATCCGGGTGTTCGCAAATGTGAAACCAGAGGCATCAACACACCAAATTTTCCTGTTTCTGTCCAAAACATTTCGAAACCCATCCGAAACTCATCCGAGCCGTCGGGAGCTCCAAACCAAATATCTACACAAGTCTAAAAATATCATACGAACTTTGTCGCACGATCAAAATACAAAAATAACATCTAGAACTACGAATCAGACACCAAAACACATGAATTTCAAGTAAAGTTCAAACACTTCTAGAATTGCAACTAAGCATCTGAATCCTATCAAATCAACTCCAAACAATACCAAATTTTGCAGACAAGTTCTAAAGAGCATAACAGACCTATTTTAAGTTCCAAAACAAAATTCCGAACCCAACAGACAAAAGTTAACCTACGATCAAACTTCGAAACCTCAAATTACAAATTTTCGGCAAAACAACACAAATCGACATACAGATTTCCGAATTCGATTTTGGGCATACGCCCATGTCTAAATATCACGGTACGAAGTTATCAGAGCCATCAAAATACCATTTTGGGGTTTTGTTTCACAAAAATCAATGTTTGGTCAATGATTCTAACTTAAGCTTCTAAGTCAAGAACCAAAGGGTCTAAATCAACCCGAAATCTTCCCGGAATTAAACCAATCAACCCCGAAAGTCATAAAACCTAAATTACACATGTGTGAAGAATCAAAAGGGAAAATGGGCTGCAATTACACGAAATGACCGGTCGGGTCATTACATTACATGTTATCTCACATGTTGCTAGCGTTCTTACATGTGTGACATAGTTTTGAGTGGATTTGTGGCACATTTGCATAATCCGTGAGGTATATTGATTTCATACTATGAGATGTTAGCATATTGAGATCTGAGTAGATTAATTACTGAGTTGGGGCCATAGAGCTGTATTGATATTGATAGTGAGGTGATGTGTATGCCAGGCCCCATATTAGGTTGATTGGTATTGATAGTGAGGTGACGTGTGCACCAGGCTATTTGGGTTGTGTTATGCTGATCGTTGACTTTGATCCGATTAGCTCTTGGGCTACGATTCGCCCCTTTGGAGTCAGGTGATAACCCATGGTCTTTAGGCCGTGCTAGTGCAAGCATGCATTACGTGCTAGGTGAGGGACTTATGTCAGGCACCCGTACAGTGTTGAGACTGTGTATATGTATGTTTGTGTGAGGATCCATGGGCATCTTGTTAGGCACCGTGAAAGTGTTGAGACTATGATTGAGGGGCATTGTATGCCAGGCACCGTGAAAGTGCTGAGACTAATTGGTATTTGATATCTCCACTTGATGTTTTGTCACGACCCCAAAATCCCAACCTATCGTGATGGCACCTAACATATTACTAGGCAAGCCAACAAGCACATAACAACTACGCTTTTGAATTAAAAACATGATTTAATAAGTTTGACAGTGGAAAGTCTCATAAATAACTAATAAAAAAATAACTGCAACTCAACTACAACAATCCCAAAATCTTGGTGTCACCGAATAGATGAGCTACTAAGTGTCAACATAGTCTAAAACTCTAGTACAACTGTTTGAGAAAACATAGAACAGTACTGAAATGAAATGAAAAGAAGGAGAGTTAAGGTCTGCCGGTGTCATAGCAGCTTCCTCAAAGTCTTCGAACACGTAATATCACCATTATAGCAATCACCGCATCCAGATGTACATGGATCTGCACACGAAGTGTAGAGTATAGTATGAGTACAACCGACCCAATGTACTCATTAAGTAACCAGACTAACATTGGGTTGAAAGCAGTGACGAGCTTAGAAAGATACAGTCCAAATCAAAATAATGATAGTGAGGTGATGCGTACACAAAGCCCCATATTAGGTTGAGTGGTATTGATAGTGAGGTGACACGTGCCCTAGGCCATTTGGGTTGTGTTATGCTGATTGTTGACTTTGATCCAATCAGCTCGTGCGCTAGGATTCGCCTCTCTGGAGTCAGGTGATAACCCATGGTCTTTAGGCCGTGCTAGTGCAAGCACGCATTACGTTCTAGGTGAGGGACTTATGTCAGGCAGCCGTATAATGTTGAGACTGTGTATATGTGTGTTTGTGTGAGTATCCATGGGCATCTTGTTAGGCACCGTGAAAGTGCTGAGACTATGATTGAGGGGCATTGTATGCCAGGCACCATGAAAGTGCTGAGACTAATTGGTATTTGATATCTCAACTTGATGTTTTGTCACGACTCCAAAATCCCAACCTGTCGTGATGGCACCTAACATAATACTAGGCAAGCCAACACGCACATAACAACTACGCTTTTGAATTAAAAACATGATTTAATAAGTTCAACAGTGGAAAGTCATATAAATAACTAATAAAAAAAGAACTGCAACTCAACTACAACAATTCCAAAATCTTGGTGTCACCGAATAGATGAGCTACTAAGTGTCAACATAGTCTAAAACCCAAGTACAACTGTTTGAGAAAAAATAGAACAGTACTGAAATAAAATGAAAAGAAGGAGAGTCAAGGTCTGCGGGCGTCATAGCAGCTACCTCGAAGTCTCTGAACACGTAATATCACCATTATAGCAATCACCTCGTCCAGATGTACATGGATCTGCACACGAAGTGCAGAGTGTAGTATGAGTACAACCGACCCAATGTACTCATTAATTAACAGGACTAACCTTGGGCTGAAAGCAATGACGATCTCAGAAAGATACAGTCTAAAGCTCAATATCACAATCCTCCCGGCATGGCCACAGGCTCAACATCACAATTAAAGTAGATATACAAGAATACATGTGCGAGATCAACGAATGCCAAGTTTCATACTCCTGAATTGGTATACGTGGCATGTTATGGTGTATGCATGTGCAAGTGTACTATTACAATCCAAGTAAACAAGTAAGATCAAAGGGATCGAGTAGCTCATTGGAAACAACACAACAAGTTACGTAATGTACACGATACACACAAGGAAGATCACACCATCACACGAATATTATTAGCATTATGCCCCCAGGCCGACATACATCATCCCTGACATAGCCACCCTTATCTCTTTTTATTGACAATAGCATAATACCCACTCGTATTGCTCCGCCCAGACATTAAACACAATAGCCACTCGTATCAATCCACCCAGACATTTAACACAATAACCACTCGTATCACTCCGGCCAGACAATAACACAATAGTTACCCGTATCACTTCGCCCAGACAATATATCAATAGCCACTCGTATCACTACCCCCTAATAATATATCAATAGATATCTGTATCACTTCGTACAGACAATATATCATTAGCCACCTTTATCATTCAGCGCTATCAACAATAGTGAGATCCCACCCTTATGCTCTACATAACAACAATCAATCCACACAACAAATCCACATGTGCTAACATCACAACAGCACGACATATCAATTCATACCATAAGTGCCCATAGGCCACAACCTTTCCAAAACAACATTTCCAATCACCACAACACATAGCCCACGTCTCATACATGATGTGTACAAGAATCCCAATAGCAACAAAATGAAATAGGAAAAATAACTCAACAATGAACAATACTCCATTAAACAATAACTTCAAATAAAATAGGTTAATGGATTTCAATAACTTCAACTTCTATTAATTACTTAAGAATAAACTCAATAATGAAGGTAATTCTATGAGAGGACAACTTCGAATTCTAGTGTATGACAGAAGCTAACAATGAAAGAGATGGCATAAACTAGCAACTACATCTAAATGTATTAGAATAACTTGACAACAAAGGGATAACTTGTAATAGTAACTTCGGATAAGAATAATTCAACAATGAAATAGGTAACATCACAATAAAAGGTAACGACTTCAAATAAAGCATAAAAGAGTAAAATTAAAAAATAAATGATATAACTTGTTCTAACAACTTCAAACAAGGCATGTAAGAATAAACTTGACAGTGGAATATGGATCATGAAATGACAAATTCAATTAAAGCATATAAGGATAGGCAAAGAGTCTATCCGGTCAATTTCCACATATAAGACCGTGTACGCACTCATCACCTCGTGTACACGTCTTCCACATAATCCAAATAGTGCAATTAAACCAAATCATACGGGGTGATTTTTTCTGCACAAAGTTAGGCAAGATACTTACCTTAAATAAGACAAATAAATACTCGTAAAAGACCTTCCCGTATGAAACAACCTCCGGATGGCTGGAATCTAGCCAAAATAGGTTAATATCAAATATAAAAGCCATAGAAAATAATTTTGGATAATAAAGTTTCAATGTTTAATGAAAAGAAAAAGTCAACCCCAGACTCGTACATTGAAACTCGACAAAACTCACAAAATCCGAATACCGATTCCTATATGAGTCCAACCATACCAAAATCATCCAATTCTGACTCCGAATCGATGTTCAAAACTCAATTATTGACTTTAGAAAAGTTTACACAAAAACCCCCAATTTCTCTTGTTAATTCCCTTGTTTTGATGTTAAATCTAGTGACGGATTCATGTAAATCTCATAGATATATGTTAGAATCACTTACCCCGAAGCTTGTTCCTGAAGGTCTAGGTTGAAACCCTTCAAAAGCGAGCTCCCAAGTCTCTACAGTGGTGAAGAATGAAATAAAAACCCAAAAGTCTCATTTTTATACAAACACCTGACCTCCCACAGTGCTTATCGCAATTTTCCTAGTACGATCCGCACTTCAAAGTTTTGCGGCCGTAATCCATATTGCGTGGTCCCACTTTAGCAGTAATTGCACTACCAGTCTTCAGTAAATTGATTATAACATCATGTACAAATGTCCAAATGATAAACAATTTGATTTTCTGGAAACTAAACTCAAAGGGCTATAACTTTCATGCTTGGATCATCTCCAAATTGTTCATAGATTGAGAGATATAAGCTCCCGAAGTCAAACTAATAAACCTGCAGATATTTTGTTACGGCCCTTAGTGCGGTCCGTACTTTGACCAATGCCTCCACACTCTGGGGTTTGCAGCCGCACTTGAGGCTTTGTCTCCGCACTCCAAAAGTGCCCACAACACTCAAAAGAAAACTTCCCTCCGCACTCCTACATCTCCAAAGCATCATCAAGGTGCCTAAATGCTCAAACTTGTTCAAAACTCACCCGAACCTCTCGGGACCCTGTCCTATCATCCCAACAAGTCCATAACCATTATCCGCACCTATCCAACATCTGAAAACACATACGGAAACATCGCATCAAAGGAAAACTAGATTAAATGTTAAAGTCTTTTAAGTTCATAAATTTCAAACAAAGTGTCTGATTTATGCCTAACCAACTCGGATCACAAACAAATTTGCACACAAGTTCCAATGACATAATGAACATATTCCAACTTCTGAAACAACAACCTAAACCCGATAACATCAAAGTCAACTCTCTATCAAACCTATGAACTTTCCAAACATTCAAATTGCCAACTTTCACCAAATAGAGCCGAAACCTTATAGAAACATCCAAATGCAAATTCGGGCATATGCCCAAGTCTAAAATCACCATCCGCACCTAACGAAACCATCAAACTCTGATCCGAATTCAAATACACAAACATCAAACTTGGTCTACTCTTTTGACTTAAAGCTTCTAAAAGACCCGATAGTGAGGTGACGCGTGCACTAGGGCATTTGGGTTCTGTTATGCTGATCGTTGACTTTGATCCGATCAGCTCTTGGGATAGGATTCGCCCCTATGGAGTCAGGTGATAACCCATGGTCTTTAGGCCATGCTAGTGCAAGCACGCATTACGTGCTAGGCGAGGGACTTATGTCAGGCACCCGTACAGTGTTGAGACTGTGTATATATGTGTTTGTGTGAGGATCCATGGGCATCTTGTTAGGCACCGTGAAAGTGCTGAGACTATGATTGAGGGGCATTGTATGCCAGGCATCGTGAAAGTGCTGAGACTAATTGGTATTTGATATCTCCACTTGATGTTTTGTCACGACCCCAAAATCCCAACTTGTCATGATGGTACCTAACATATTACTAGGCAAGCCAACAAGCACATAACAACTACGCTTATGAATTAAAAACATGATTTAATAAGTTTGACAGTGGAAAGTCTCATAAATAACTAATAAAAAAACAACTGCAACTCAACTACAACAATCCCAAAATCTTGGTGTCACCGAATAGATGAGCTACTAAGTGTCAACACAGTCTAAAACTCTAGTACAAATGTTTGAGAAAAAATGGAATAGTACTGAAATGAAATGAAAAAAGGAGAGTCAAGGTCTGCGGGCATCATAGCAGCTACCTCAAAGTCTCCGAACACGTAATATCACCATTATAGCAATCACCTGGTCCAGATGTACATGGATCTGCATACGAAGTGCAGAGTGTAGTATGAGTACAACCGACCCAATGTACTCATTAAGTAACAAGACTAACCTTGGGCTGAAAGTAGTGACAACCTCAGAAAGATACAGTGCAAAGCTCAGTATGACAATCCTCCCGGTGTGGCCACAGTCTCAACATCACAACTAAAGTAGATATACAAGAATACATGTGCGAGATCAACGAATGCCAAGTTTCATACTCCTAAATTGGTATAAGTGGCATGTTACGGTGTATGCATGTGCAAGTGTACTATTGCAATCCAAGTAAACAAGTAATATCAAAGGCATCGAGTAGCTCATTAGAAACCACATAACAAGTTACGTAATGTGCACGACACACACAAGGAAAATCACACCATCACATGAATATCATTAGCAATATGCCCCCAGGGCGACATACATCATCCCTGACATAACCACCCTTATCTCTTTTTATTGACAATATCATAATACCCACTCGTATCGCTCCACCCAGACATTTAACGCAATAGCCACTCGTATCAATCCGCCCAGACATTTATCACAATAGCCACTCATATCACTCCGGCCAGACAATAACACAAGAGTCACGCGTATCACTTCACCCAGATAATATATCAATAGCCACCCGTATCACTCTGCCCTGATAATATATTAAAAGATATCTGTATCACTCCGTATAGACAATATATCAATAGCCACCCGTATCATTCAGCACTATCAACATCAGTGAGATGCCACCCTTATGCTCTACATAACAACAATCAATCCACACAACAAATCCACATGTGCTAACATCACAACAACACGACATATCAATTCATACCATAAGTGCCCATAGGCCACAACCTTTCCAAAACAACATTTCCAATCACCACAACACAACACACGTCTCATAAATGATGTGTACAAGAATCCCAATAGCAACAAAATGAAATAGGAAAAATAACTCAACAATGAACAATACTCCATTAAACAACAACTTCAAATGAAATAGGTTAATAGATTTCAATAACTTCAACTTCAATTAATTACTTAAGAATAAACTCAATAATGAAGGTAATTCTATGAGAGGGCAACTTCGAATTCTAGTGTATGACAGAAGCTAACAATGAAAGAGATGGCACGAACTAGCAACTACATCTAAATGTATGAGAATAACTTGACAACGAAGGGATAACGTGTAATAGTAACTTCGGATAAGAATAATTCAACAATGAAATAGGTAACGTCACAATAAAAGGTAACGACTTCAAATAAAGCATAAAATAGTAACATTAACAAATAAATGATGTAACATGTTCTAACAACTTCAAACAAAGCATGTAAGAATAAACTTGACAGTGGAATATGGATCATGAAATGACAAATTCAATTAAAGCATATAATGATAGGCTAAGAGTCTAATTCGGTCAATTTCCACATATAAGACTGTGTACACACTCGTCACCTCATGTACACATCTTCCACATAATCCAAATAGTGCAATTAAACCAAATCATACAGGGTGGTTTTCCCTGCAAAAAGTTAGGCAAGATACTTACCTTAAATAAGACAAATAAATACTCTTAAATGACCTTCCAGTATGAAACAACCTCCGGATGGCTCGAATCTAGCTAAAATAACTTAATATCATATATAAAAGCCATAGAAAACAATTTTGGATAATAAAGCTTCAATATTTAATGAAAAGAAAAAGTCAACCCCGGCCCGTACCTCGAAACTCGACAAAACTCACAAAATTCGAACACCCATTCCTATACGAGTCCAACCATACCAAAATTATCCAATTCTGACTCCGAGTCGATGTTCAAAACTCAATTATTCACTTTAGAAAAGTTTAGACAAAAACCCTCAATTTTCCTTGTTAATTCCCATGTTTTGATGTTAAATCTAGTGACAGATCCATGTAAATCTCATAAATATATGTTAGAATTACTTACCCCAAGCTTGTACCTGAAGGTCTAGGTTTAATCTTCAAAATCGAGCTCCCAAGTCTCTAAAGTGGTGAAGAATGAAATAAAAACCCAAAAGTCTCATTTATATACAAACACCTGACCTCCCACAGTGGTGATCGCACTTTTCCTAGTGTGATCCGCACTTCAAAGTTTTGCGGCCATAACCTATATTGTGTGGTCGCACTTTAGCAGTAATTGCACTACCAGTCTTCAGTAAATTGATTATAACTTCCTGTACAAATGTCCAAATAATGAACAATTTGATTTTATGAAAACTAAACTCAAGGGCTACAACTTTCATACTTAGATCATCCCCAAATTCTTCATAGATCGAGAGATATAAGCTCCCGAAGTCAAACTAATAAACCTGCAGATTTTCTGTTACGGCCCTTAGTGCGGTCCGTACTTTGACCAATGCCTCCGCACTCTGGGGTTTTCGGCCACACTTGAGGCTTTGCCTTAGTACTCCAAAAGTGCCTACAACACTCTAAAACCTGCCCTCCGCACTCCTACATCTCCAAAGCATCATCAAGGTGCCGAAATGCTCAAACTTGTTCAAAACTCACCTGAACCTCTCGGGACCCTGTCCAATCATCCCAACAAGTACATAACCATTATCCGCACCTTTCCTATGTCTCAAAACACCTACGGAAACATCGCATCAAAGGAAAACCAAATTAAATGTTAAACTCTCCTAAGTTCATAAACCTCCAACAAAGTGTCTGATTCATGCCTAACCAACTCGGATCACAACCAGACTTTGCACACAAGTTCCAATGACATAATGAACATATTCCAACTTCTGAAACAACAACCTGAACTCGATAACATCAAAGTCAACTCTCGATCAAACCTATGAACTTTCCAAACCTTCAAATTGCCAACTTTCACTAAATAGAGCCGAAACCTTATAGAAACATCCAAATGTAAATTCGAGCATACGCATAAGTCCAAAATCACCATCCGCACCTAACGAAACCATCAAACTCTGATCTGAGGTCAAATACACAAAAAACAAACTTGGTCTACTCTTCCAACTTAAAGCTTCTAAAATAAGAATTATTTCTCCAAATCAACCCCAAACCACTCGAAAACCAAAATCAAAGATACACGCAAGTCATAGTACACAATATGAAACTACTCAAGACCTTAAACCACCTCACTTAATAAAAATACCCAAAACAACCGGTCGGGTCATTACATTCTCCCCCTGTTAAACATACGTTCGTCCACGAACGTACCATTAGTCACTCTAATGCCATCAAATCACTGTATAAACTCACCATACACATACACACAGATAATCCCCTTTCACCCTAATCCACGTAAGCCCGACAACACCATATTGATTGAATATTATTCCTTCCACCCATACCGATAAGCCTTAGAACCAAAGCTCAACATTCGATCATCCCCCAAAGAACCGATTCTCAAATAAATGCACGGTATCAACCTCAACCATCTACAACAGCTCATGCATACATCCACAAGGTATAACCACACGATGTGACACATCGTTCATATGCCCAAAGCAATATGTATGACCACAATAGCTTTCCATTACCCAACCCGATACCGGTAGATAGTCTCATATCGACTAGAACCTTGTTCCAAACCTTCATAACACTGATAATGATGCAAGAAACATGTGAAACTCATAACTAGTCACCCGACCAACAAGTCACTGCCAAAGCTACCTGAGTACATACCTCACAAGTTAAACCCAATAAGCACAACTCGAATATGACTGAATATGAAAAGAGAAACACATGAGAGAAGTATCAAACAAGTTCGAGAAGCACAACTCCCAATCAGTACCATAATATGAATCCATTCCCCAAGGGAGAAACAAAACAAGTGAACTAATAACAAAGGGTGTCATCTTAAAATAACTCCACCGCGGCGCGCAGGTCGGTCCAAACTTATCAATCCACATGAAAACATGATGATCCCATCCTCATTTCTGAATAACAAGTAGAATAGACATCACACTAACTGAAAACCTTTCTCTAACTCAATTCTACGCAACAAAATCACAACACGCAACGGACTACCCATACTGGTAGAATAACCAAATCACAAGTCGTAGCCCAACCATCCATAAATCACATCAAAACATACCGTATTAAGTAACAAAAAGCTCATCCTAGTCTCATAACTCTCAATAGTAAAAAAATCAAAATGATCGACACAGGCTACCACTATAAAATCTCTCAACAGGGGTAAACACATAAGTAGAGTACAAGAATCACGAAACACACCCATATATGAAGGAAGATAGGGAGACTCACTCTGATAAATATGATCGGATCAAAATAAGACTGATGTTACTCTTTGAAAAATTGGAACTGTACCTGCAATGACCCTAACTAATGCAGCGGCCTTGGCTCGATCAGGAAAAATATATCAACGGGCTGGGCCTCCTCCTCTAAGATGCCCTGTACCCGTCTGTCCTCCACCTTTAGCTGGCTGTACAGGTTGAGTAGCAACTGGAATGGAGCCCATAGCCTGAGTGACCTGATGAAATCCACCTCTCCCGATTCTTGGATAATCTCTCATGATGTGCCTAGTATCACAATACTCATAACAACCTCTCGGCGAGCACGAATCCTAGTACTGAGTCTATATTAGATAACTGGAATAACCTCTATAGGAATGTTGTGTAGGTGGGGCACTAAATGATTATTGTCCCATATGAGTACCCTGAGGTCCCTGACTAGCTGAAGCACCACGAGTAGTCTGAAGTGTGGACTGAATTTGCCCACTGCTTGAGCCTCCGCCGTGATGGGTCATAATAGAAAAGTAGAATCCACTGAATCCTCCATAACCTTGAGACCTCTTGGTCTCCTTATCCTCCGTCTCCTCACCCCTAATATGCTTTAACCTCTTGGCTATCTCCATAACCTGCTGAAATAGAGAATCAGTCTCCAACTCCATAGCCATGCTTTATCTAATACCATAACTGAGCCCCTCGATAAATCTATGGACTCGCTCTCTCACTGCAAGAACCAAGGTAGGTACATGTTGGGATAACTTGCTGAACCTGATGGCGTACTCCGACACTGTCACAGTGCCTTGGCGCAGGCGCTCGAACTCTGTACGCCACGCATCCCTGACGGTCTGGTGAACAAACTCCCTCAAAAATATCTGTGAAAATTGAGTCCAACTGAGTGGTGCTGCATCAGCTGGCCTACCCTCGTTATTAGCCATCCACCACTGATACACTGCTTCTGACAGCTGAAATGTAGTAAAAGCAACTCTGTTCACCTCCACAATACCTATTGTGCGGAGAATACATCAACACTTCTCTAGAAAACCCTGCGTATCCTTGGTAGATGTGCCACTATAAGTAGGTAGATCATACTTCTTGAACCTCTTAATCCTCTTCTTCTCCTCTTCTGATGCCCTTGGCCTGACCACAGGCTGAACCGGAAAAACAGGTTATACCGACATAACACTCGGAACCTGACTAATATAACCTCGCTGCTCTGGAGTATGGGTGGCAGGAGTCTGAGCTCCTCCCTCAGTCTATGAAGTAGCTGGTGCAACCGAAATCAATCCCTCCTGAGCCAATGTACCAAACATGCTCAGGAACTGTGCCAAAGTCTCCTGAAGTCTAAGGGTAGCAACAGGCGCCTTTGGTTCCGCTCCTCGAATCGGAGCTACTGGCGGCTCCTCAGCTAATGCTCTAGCAGGTGCTCTGGCTGTAGCACGTACTCCTCCTCAGCCTCTGTCTTTGCCCCGGCCTCTAGCAACATCGGCTCTAGGGGCAACATCATCAGTAAATGCAGCTCATGTCCTCACCATCCGTGAGAGAATAGCTCGTGTCCTCACCATCTGATACCAACATGTCACGACCCCAATTTTCCACCGTATGATGTCGTGATGATACCTAGTCTCTAAGACTTGGTAATTCTAACATGCATAGAGAAATAGCAGAAGTAATACTAAAACCTCAAATCAAACCTTCACACTATTATAATAAAACTCAATTGTACAACGGCCAACACTTTCCCAAAACCTGGTGGAATAGAGTCATAAGCTCTAGAACAAAGTACTAATAATCTCATAATACAATACTATTTTGAAACAATAAATAAACAGTACAATGTATAAACAGAAGGTAACTCGGAGGCCTACAAACGTCGAGTACGTATACCTTGAACTCTCCCAAAGCAGCTACGCAATCAACCTCTAGCGTCCGGCATGAGCAGATGTACCTAGACCTGTACAAAACGATGTGTAGAGCGTAGTATGAGTACACCACAACGGTACCCAGTAAGTGTCAAGTCTAACCTCCGTGGAGTAGTGACGGGGCCAGGTCAAGACACCTACTAGGACATGATGAACAAAATTAAAATATAATAACGAGAGGTAATGAAAATAGAGAAATGAATGATAATGGAGAAATTTAATAATATAAACTAATGACAGAATTGTAGGAATAAGAATAACAAGAAGGAAGAAAATAATGGGAAAAACTAGTAAAACAAGGAAGAATAAAAGTAACAAGAATTGTTCAACCAATAACCCCAGAAATAGCCTTTGCCCTAGAATTCGCCTCCACACGGCTCAAATCAAACCAAAAATGACTCAGTATCATCAATCAATGCAAGGGAAAATAATTACAATAGATAAATCTTTGACCTTTACAAAATTTACAAAGCGTCAACAAAAGTTAACCCTGAGCCCATCTGGTCAAAACTGCGTCCAAGGGTAGATTTTGACTACCCATAACCCCACTCCATATATGTGATTAGTTTTCAAATCCGAGTCCAAATCATCTCTCAAAACTCAATTCTTCATTTTTCAAAAACTTGACAGAAGTTCTTCTCTATGAATCATATAAATTTGATGTTGAAGCTAAGATATATTCATGAAATATAGTTGGAAATTGATTAGAATTTCTTACGCAATGTTTGTAGATGGAAATCCTCTCTACAAATCGCCTCCTACCGAGTCTAGTGTTCTAAAATGTGAGAAATAAGACTAAATCCCGACTTTCCAGCCCTTATGTCCAGTTGGAGTTGTCACAATTGTGACAATATCGAACCCTCGCAATTGCGGCACTGACAGCCTTAAGAAAATCTCACAAAATGCGAAAATGGGTTCACATTTACAAACCATGTTCCCTTCGCAAAAGCGATACAGTTATCGCAAATGAACCTATCCCAGACTAAGCCAACTTCACAATTACGACCCATGTATCATAATTCTGATACCTGAGATCCCCCTGCTAAAGTCTCAATTGCGATCTTGGTGTTCGCAAATGCGACACCAGAGTCATCAACACACCAAAATTTCCTGTTTCAGTCCAAAACATTTCGAAACCCGTCTGGAACTCATCCGAGCCCTCGGGAGCTCCTAACCAAATATCTACACAAGTCTAAAAATATCATACGAACTTTGTCGCACGATCAAAATACAAACATAACATCTAGAACTACGAATCAGACACCAAAACACATGAATTTCAAAGTAAAGTTCAAAAACTTCTAGAATTGCAACTAAGCGTCTGAATCCTACCAAATCAACTCCAAACGATACCAAATTTTGCAGACAAGTTCTAAAGAGCATAACAGACCTATTATAAGATCCAAAACAAAATTCCAAACCCAACAGACAAAAGTCAACCTATGATCAAACTTCAAGACCTCAAATTACCAATTTTCAGCAAAACAACACAAATCAACATACGAATTTTCGAATTCGATTTCGGGCATACACCCAAGTCAAACAATCACGGTACAAAGTTATCGGAGCCATCAAAACACCATTCCGGGGTTTTGTTTCAGAAAAATCAAATTTTGGTCAATGTTTATAACTTAAGCTTCTAAGTCAAGAACCAAAGGGTCTAAATCAACTCGAAATCTTCCCGGAATGAAACCAATCAACCCCGAAAATCATAAAACCTACATTACACATGTGTGAAGAATCAAAATGGGGAAACGGGGTGCAATTACACAAAATGACCTGTCTGGTCATTACATTACATGTTATCTCACATGTTGCTAGCGTTCTTACTTGTGTGACATAGGTTTGAGTGGATTTGTCGCATATTTGCATAATCCGTGAGGTATATTGATTTCATACTATGAGATGTTGGCATATTAAGATCTGAGCAGATTAATTACTGAGTTGGGGCCATAGAGCTGTATTGATATTGATAGTGAGGTGATGCGTACGCCAGGCCCCATATTAGGTTGAGTGGTATTGATAGTGAGGTGACGCGTGCACTAGGCCATTTGGGTTGTGTTATGCTGATCGTTGACTTTGATCCGATCAGCTCTTGGGCTAGGATTCGCCCCTATGGAGTCAGGTGATAACCCATGGTCTTTAGGCCATGCTAGTGCACGCACGCATTACGTGCTAGGCGAGGGACTTATGTCAGGCACCCGTACAATGTTGAGACTGTGTATATGTGTGTTTGTGTGAGGATCCATGGGCATCTTGTTAGGCACCGTGAAAGTGCTGAGACTATGATTGAGGGGCATTGTATACCAGGCATTGTGAAAGTGCTGAGACTAATTGGTATTTGATATCTCCACTTGATGTTTTGTCACGTCCCCAAAATCCCAACGTGTCGTGATGGCACCTAACATATTACTAGGAAAGCCAACAAGCACATAACAACTACGCTTTTGAATTAAAAACATGATTTAATAAGTTTGACAGTGGAAAGTCTCATAAATAACTAATAAAAAAACAACTGCAACTCAACTACAACAATCCCAAAATCTTGGTGTCACCGAATAGATGAGCTACTAAGTGTCAACATAGTCTAAAACTCAAGTACAACTGTTTGAGAAAAAATAGAGCAGTACTGAAATAAAATGAAAAGAACAAGACTAACCTTGGGCTGAAAGCCGTGACGAGCTCAGAAAGATACAGTCCAAATCAAAATAATGACAACAAAGATATAACAGGATAATGACAGTAATAACTCAGAGAACTTCCATATTTAGCTCGTTCGCAATACAGAAATTTAGGCATGCTTTCAAGTTTAACAATTTAGGCCCAACCCTTATAAAATATGGAAAATACAACTAGCATGAGGAATGTTACATCTCTATGCATACATGAAAAATATACATGACAAATGTAATGTATCACGGAGATAATCCCGAGTACTCACACTCTCAGAGTACTCAATCTGTCTATCGCATTTCCCATTCATCACACATAATCACTCAGCACTGTACGGGAGGCTGGCATCAATGCCCCTTACCAAAGCACGTGTATATAAATCATTGTGCTTGCGCTCACTGCTGGTATGTCAGACTCCGGAGGGCCGGATCCTACCCAAGCGCTAATATAAAGCCTATAAGGCCTGCTACGACGTTCAGCTCATTCGACAATAATAAGTAAACCAATAAGGCATGCTGGGGCACACAGACCGATCCATAATAACACTCACAGTCCGGCTCTCAGGCCCAACTCAGTCATCAATCTCTCGAGTCTCGCGGGCTCATAAGTCTCATTCTACGCAGCCCAAATAATGATCACATGATATAACAGTAAATGATAACAGAGACTAAAATATGATATGCATATGAATAAACATGAGTAAGTACATGATTGCAATTTAAGCAAATCACTCAACAGTAGAAATAGCCTCAATTAGTCCCAACAAAAAAGGCACATAGCCTAAACATGATTTCTAACATGAATCACAACACATACTTTAGCACGTAGGAATTACACGGATAAAGCAAGACTAGGTAACTACACAGTACCACAGAATCAACCGAGTCATAATTCCCATGGAGCACACCCATACGCCTTTTCAACTCGACCTTTTCCAAGGCATCCTTAACCAGATCCGTGCACAACAACCAAGCCTCCCCCAGCTCAAACCACCCAACTGAAGATCGGCACCGCCTACCATATAAGACCTCATAAGGAGCCATCTGAATACTCGATTGGTAGCTGTTGTTGTAGGAAAACTCTAGAAGTGGTAGATTTTGATCCTAAGAACCCCTGAAATCCATAACGCAAGCTCGTAGCATATACTCCAATATCTGAATGGTGCGCTCGGACAGTTCGTCCGTCAGAGGGTGGAATGTTGTACTCAACTCAATCCGTATGCAAAACTCTCACTGCACTGCTTTCCAAAACTACGATTTAAACTGCGTGCCCTGATAAAAAATAACGGACACTGGCACATCGCGAAGACGAACAATCTTGTAGATATAGATCTTAGCCAATGACTCAGAAGAATAGGTAGTCACCACTGGAATAAAATGTGCGCACTTAGTCAACCGGTCCACAATCACCCAAATAGCATCCAATTTCTTCAAAGTTCGTGGGAGGTCAACAACAAAGTCTATGGTAATACGTTCCTATTTCCACTACGGAATCTCATGCTCTAAAGCAAACCGCCCGGCCTTTGATGCTCGTACTTCACCTGCTGACATGTAAAGCATTGACCAACATACCCCACTGTATCCTTATTCATTCTTCTCCACCAATAGTGATGTCTCAAATCATGATACATCTTTGCGGTAGCTGGATGAATGGAATACCGCAAAATATGGGCCTCTTCATGCATTAACTCACGTAACCCATCCACATTGGGCACACAAAGCCAACCCTACATCCGCAACACCCCATCATCTCCAATAGAAACCTCCTTGGAATCACTGTGTTGTACTATTTCCTTAAGGACAAGCAAATGGAGGTCCTCATACGGACGCTCTCTGATGCGATCATTTAAAGAAGACCGAGAAATCATGCAAGCTAGAACTCGTCTAGGCTATGAAACATCTAACCTCATGAACTGATTGGCTAAGGCCTGAACATCTAATGCAAGCGGTCTCTCATCAACAATAATATATGCAGGGCTACCAATACTCACCACCTTTCTACTCAAGGCATCGGCCACCATATTGGCCTTCCCGGGATGATACAAAATAGTAATATCATAGTTTTTAACAGCTCCAACCATATTCGCTACCACAAATTTAGATTCTTTAGCTTGAAAAAGTGATGTAGACTCCGATGATCTGTAAACACCTCACAAGACGCACCGTAAAGATAATGCCTCCAAATCATCAATGCATGAACAATGGCTGGAAACTCTAAATCATGAATGAGGTAGTTCTTATCATGGGGCTTTAACTGGCGTGAAGCATAAGCAATCACCCTACGCTCTTGCATCAAGACACACCCAATACAATTTCGAGAAGCATCACAATACACTGTATATGAACCCGATGCTGAAGGCAAAACTAGAACCAGAGATGTGGTCAAGGCAGTCTTGAGCTTCTGAAAGCTCTCATAACATTCATCAGGCCACTTGAATGGGGCACCTTTCTGGGCCAATCTAGTTAAAGGTGAAGCAATGGACGAGAAACCCTCCACAAAACGGCAAAGATATCCGGCCAAGCCAAGAAAACTCTGAATCTCAGTAGCTGAACTACCTCAATCTTCTTTGGATATACATTGATACCCTCACTGGACACCACGTTCCCCAAGAACACCAAAGAATCAAGCCAGGACTCACACTTGGAGAATTTAGCATAAATTTTCTTCCTTAACGTTTGTAGTACAATCCTCAGATGTTGTGCATGCTCCTCTTGGCTACATGAGTACACCAGTATGTCAGTTATGAATACTATAACGAAATAATAAAGATATGGCTAGAATACATTGTTCATCAGTTTTATAAATGTTGCTGGGGCATTAGTCATTCCAAAAGACATCACAAGGAACTCGTAGTGACCATAACGGGTCGTGAATGCTATCTTCAGGATATCAGAATTCGGAAACTTTAACTGGTGATACCCAGACCTCAAATTAATCTTAAAGAACACTCTAGCTCCTTGAAGCTGGTCAAATAGATCATCAATGCACGACAGTAGATACTTATTCTTAATTGGAACTTTATTTAACTGCCTATAATCTATGCACATTCGCACAGTACCATCCTTCTTTTTCACAAATAAAACCAATGCACCCCAAGGTGACACATTAGGCCCAATGAACCTCTTATCAAGAAGCTCTTAAAGCTGCTCTTTTAATTCCTTCAACTCTGCCGGTGCCACACAATACGGAGGAATAGAAATGGATTGAGTGCCCGATACTAAGTCAATACCATCATCAATGTCCCTGTCGGGTGGCATGC
This sequence comes from Nicotiana otophora, assembly GCA_000715115.1. Classification (NCBI taxonomy): domain Eukaryota; kingdom Viridiplantae; phylum Streptophyta; class Magnoliopsida; order Solanales; family Solanaceae; genus Nicotiana; species Nicotiana otophora. Next base: position 95,071 of record AWOL01S0058958.1, on the reverse strand, counting down.
CCGACAGGTCTACAGGAAACACGTCCAGAAAGTCTCGCACTACCGGAACAACATCAAATGGTAGGAGTGCTAGCACCAACATCCCTCACAAAAGCCAAATATGCCAAACATCCCTTCCCAATCATCCCTTGGGCCTTCAAATGTGAGATTACCCTACTGGGAATCCCGACTTTCCCAATCATCCGTTGGACCTATCCACTCAATCTTAGGCCATCCCGACTTTGCCAACATCACTGTCTTCGCGTGATAATCCAGAACATCATGATACAGGGACAACCAATACATGCTTAGAATCATGTCAAAATCACCCATAATAAGCTGTAGGAGATCAAGTCTAGTCTCTAGTCCGCCAATAGTCACCATACCCGACCAATAAACATAGTCCACAATAATAGAGTCACCCACCAGCTTAGATACATGAACAAGCGTAACTAATGAATCACGAGCCATATCTAATGAGTAAAATATGATGAAATATATGAATAAGCGGAACCAGGGTCAAATAATATTGAAGCATCCCTGTGGCACACTAAAACAATACTTGTGATCATCGCATCTAAAGCAACAGCCTCTATCCTAGTGGGAAAAGTATAGCATCGAGCCTGACTACGACCTGATCGACCTCCCCTCAAGGGCGAGCTCGAGCTGCCTGAGTCCCACCCCGAGTTGGCTGAGTAGGTGGTGAAGTAATTGGTGCGTAAGTAATAGCCTTTTGCTCCGCTGAATTGAACCACCCATAAGACGAGGACAAAACCTCAACGCAAGCCCTAACTCTCCGCACTCAAAGCAACCTCGATCTGACAACGGCAGCGGAGACTGAATCGGACCCCGAGTACTAGAATAACCACAAGAATAATAGATACAGATAAACCCTAAGCTGATGGAGCACAGGATGAAATCTGAGCTGGGAGGGAACTAAAAGATGACTTACTCGGACGAGCACTATATGAACCATGTCTAGCTGATGCACCACGATGAACTAGATAAGCCATTTGAGCGGGCCTATCAGGACAACCCCTGTTGTGGTAGGACTGTCCTTCAGATAAGGCACTGCTGAAGCCACCCAAACCACGAGGCATCTTCGCCTCCTCTCCTGATGCTCCTGACTGCGAACCTGCTCTAGGCACCTAGCAGTGTCAATAACCTTGTCAAACCTCGCAACCAACGTAATCTCTCGAGTCATGATGAAATGTAATCCATAGTTGAGGCCATCAATTAACCTCCTAATCCTCTCCTTCTCAGTGAGAACAAACCATATCACGTGACGAGCTAAGAACCTCATCTCATACTGGGTCACTAACATGCTTTCCTGGCGTAGCTGCTCAAACTGCCTACGAAACTCCTCCCTGCGAGTCTGTGGAACAAACTAATCTAAGAAGAGAACTGAGAACTCATGACACGTAAGTGGTGCAGTGCAGGCTGGCCTGCTCAACTCATAGGCCTCCCGCCATATGAAGTCTTCCGCCGACAACTGAAAAGTAGTAAATGAGACTCCACTGGTCTCTAGAATACCCCCCATGCGAAGAATCTGCTGGCACCTGTCTAAGAAATCCTAAGCATCCTCTGACTCAACCTCAGTGAACACTAGAATCCTAAGCCTACAAAATTTGCTTAGCCTCTTCTGCTCCTCGTAACCCATAAGTGAACCAACTTGGGCCTGAGCAGCTAAAACCGACTAGGCTGGTAGTACCCCCTATGTCTGAAGTCCTTGAGCCATTTGCTCCAGAGTACGGGCGGCGGGAGTTTGTGCACCTCCCCCGGCTTGAGAAGTGGCTCGTGCAGCCGAAACTGAGACTGCCTGAGCCAGACTCGTGCATACAGTTAAAATCTAGGCCAAAGCCACCTAAAGGCCTGGAATCACAAAAGGCACGATTGGTGATTGAGCTGATCCCACAGGCTAAACTACATCTTGTATTTTCTCCTGAGCTAGAACAACTGGTGGCTCCACATGTGTTGCTCTAGCTGCAGTACGAGCTGCACCTTGACCTCTACCGCGGCCCCGGCCTATTGCGACCATATCTGGTGGTACCGGTGGCCTTGTGCTTGATCCATTCGCACATGTCCTCACCATTTACGAGAGAATAGAAAAATAGAAGTTTAGTTTCCGGAATCAATAAATCCGCACGACAAGAATACAAGAAAGCGAGGTTTCTTTATGTTTCGGTCGCCTTTTGAAGATAAGTACATACGTCTCCGTACATATCCGCAAGACTCTACTAAACCTTCTCATGACTCGTGAGACCTATATAACCTAGTGCTCTGATACGAACTTGTCATGACCCCAAAATCTCAACCTGTCATGATGGCACCTAACATATTACTAGGCATGGAAATAATCATATAACAACTATGCATTTGAATTAAAAGCATGATTTAATAAGTTCAACAGTGGAAAGTCTCATAAATAACTGATAAAAAAACAACTGCAACTCAATTACAACAATCCCAAAATCCTGGTGTCACCGAGTACATGAGCTACTAAGTGCCAACATAGTCTGAAACTCTAGCACAAATGTCAGAGAAAAAATAGAATTGTACTAAAATGAAATGAAAGGAAGGAGAGTCAAGGTTTGCGGGCATCATAGTTGCTACCTCGAAGTCTCCGAACAGGTACTAGCACCACTCTAGCAATCACCACGTCCAGATGTACTTGGATCTGCACACAAAGTGCATAGTGTCGTATGAGTACAACCGACCCAATATACTCAATAAGTAACAGGACTAACCTTGGGCTGAAAGCAGTGACGAGCTTAGAATGATACAGTCCGAATCAAAATAATAACAACACAGATATAATAGGACAAGGATAGTAATAACTCAGAGAAACATTTGTATTCAGTTTGTTCATAGTATAGAAATTTAGGCATGCTTTCATGTTCAACAATTTAAGCCTGCCACTGATAAAATATGCCAAATACAGCTAGCACGAGGAATGTTACATCTTTATGCCTACATGTCAAATATGCATGTCAAATGTAATGTATCATAGTGATAATCCCAGGTACTTACACTCTCAGAGTACTCAATCTGACTATCTCATTTCCCACTCATCACAAACAATCACTCAGCATTGTAGGGGTGCCCGGCATCAATGCCCCTCACCAAAGCACATGTATATAAATCACTGTGTCTGCACTCAATGCTGGTATGTCAGACTCTGGAGGGGTGGATCCTTTCCAAGTGCTAATATAAAGCCTATTAGGCCTGTTGCGGTGTACAACCCGATACACAATAATAAGTAAAATATGATATGCATTATGAATAAACATGATTGAGTACATGATTTCAGTTTAAGCAAATAACTCAACAGTAGAAATAAACTCAGTGGGTCCCAATAGAATAAGCACATAGCCTAAACATTATCTATAATATGAATCATAGCTCAATTACTCTAACATGTAGGAATTACACAGATAAAGCAAGACTAGGCAACTACATAGTACCATAGAATCACCGAGTAATAATTATCACGGTGCACGACTACACTCCCGTCACTTGGTATGTGTGTCACCCCAACACCAACCATACAACACGTATTTCTGTAATCCATACCGTCAGTATCAAGTTTAGGAGTATTACTTACCTCAAGTGGCGCAATTCAATGCTCCAACAAACCTTTCCCTCGCGAATCGGCCTTCGAACAACTTGAATCTTGTCACAAACAACTTAATACAATCAATACAAACTATAGGAATTGATCCCATACGATAAAGCTAAGTTCTTTAGCCAAGTTCAAACAATTAGCCCAAAGAGTCGGAACCCGGAAAAATTTATAAAATCCTAACACCCATTCAATAGAGAGTTCAACCATACCAAAATCATTCAAATCTTACTCTCCAATACATAGTCTAAATTCTCTCAAATGTTACCTAAAAAACACACAATCTAGGTGGGAAAATCAATGGATATTCAATATTAATGGATAGAAGTGATCAAAAGCTGCTTACCTCTTGATTTGTAATAAAATCCCTCACAAAAATCCTGCCTAGCCCAGATCCACAAGCCAAATTATGAAATAATACTCTAACCCTCGTTTTGGAATTTTAAATAGTCTGCCCAGTTGTTCCCCTTCGTTATCGCAAAGAACAAAATTTACTGCCCTCAAGAAATGGTCTACCCGAACGCAAACTACTAGACGTGAATGCAACGCTCAGTAACCCAATCCTACGCAATCACGAAAAAGGACACACGATCGCGAAGAACAAACGCGTGAAATTCCCAAACATCCTCTCCTTTTTTGCGGACGCGTCCCATCACCCACGTTCGCGATCCAGAATTAACCAAAGCTCCGCGATTGCATCATCAAACTTGTGAACGCATTGAAGAATATCCTCTTTCCGGAATTAACCCTACGCGATCGCGACTCTTTTCACGCGATCGCATAAGGGGAAACCAGATACTAGAAAAATCAGCAATTCTATAAGGCCAAACTCAATCTAAAATCAATCTGAATCACATCTGAGGCCCCCGGGACCCCGTCCAAACATACCAACACATCATTAAATATCATACAAACTTAGTCTAAGCCTCGAATCACACCAAACAATATCAAAAACACAAATCGCACCCTAATTCAAGCCTATTCAAACTAATGTATTTCCAACTTGCAAAAGCAATGTCGAAACCTATCAAAACAATTCCAGTTTACCTCAAACTTTGCACACAATTCATAAATGACACAACGGACCTATTCCAACTTCTGGAACCAAAATCCGAGCCCGGTATCAAAAAAATTAACTCTCGGTCAAACTTCTCAACTTTCCAAACCTTCACCTTTCCAAACCTTCTACTTTCCAACTTTTGCCAATTTAAGCCAAAACATCCTACGGACCTCCAAATTAATATTCGTACATACTCCTAAGTCCGAAATCACCATACGAAGCTATATGAACTATCAGAACTCCATTTCAGAGTTGTTTACTCATAAGTCAACATCCAGTCAACTCTTTCACTTAAGTTTCCAACCTTATGACTAAGTATCCCAATTCATTTCAAAACATCCACGGAACAAAACCAACCACTCCCAAAAATTATAATCATAAATAAACATAGAATAACCAATAAATGGAGAAATGGGGCTACAATACTAAAAACGACCGGCCTGGGCGTTACATGTTTAGTGCTTGATATTATGGTTGTATGATATCTCAACGGACAAGGATAAATATTTAGAAGCACCAAGAAAGCCATTCACAAAGTCTCAAGCTAAGGAAAAGCAAAACAAGGTTGTTGGGCTTCAATGGGAGATCAAGAAGGCGCTAATGGTGGAAGAAGAGATCAAGAATTATGGAGAGGATTAAACTACGTTCTACACTCATTTCATGGTCCAAGTCCAAGTCCAAGAGGAGATCGATTGGGGTCCAAGAACCAACCAAGGAGGGCCTAAATTAGGTGCCTAAATCAACCCACAAAAGAGCTAACTTGGCACCCAAGCCAACGCAAGGGGGCGGCCAAGACATAGGAGAAGGAGTCAAAGTTCTTCATTTTGTTTCCTAGTTTATTCGGACACATTTGATGATTTCCTAGGTAGTTAAGGTTTTGTGTTTCTTTTCCTAAGATTATTGGAATTACTTTCCAAGATTGACTTGGTTTTTTTTCTTAGAGTTTTACCTTTTCCTATGGTAGCTGGACTTGTTGTCCAAAGTAGTTTAGAACTTTATTTCCTTATTTTAGGTAGCATTTCGTGACCCCTGTCTATATAAAGGGGTATCTACTTTGCTTTTAGAGTTAGACTATTATTAATAAAAAACTATGAGATTTTTCTTGCACTCTTGTGTGTGGCTACTCTTTGATATATTCTTTAACCTTCAAGACTCAACTTAAGGTGGTAAGATTATACTCTTTCGAAATCTTAGATCACTTCTAGGTATTCAAAAAAGGTGATAAGTTTAGTCTTATTGTTGTTCTTATTATTCCCAAGGGTCGGGTTTCACAATCTATCTCTTGTTTTTAATTCTCTATCAAAGCAATTAGTTCTTCGTTAGCTAATTGTAGTTGTTAGGATTCAACTTCAGGAATAAACTTCTTGAATTCAAGAAACTCTTTCTTGAATTCAATCTATCTTTAATTTCTATCTTCAATTTCGTTTCCCTATTTTCTTTTAGCTTCCACACATTTCTTGATTTTCTTATTGTTTTCTTTAGTAATTATTGAATCCCTTATCGTGTTGTTATCAAGTCCTATCAGAGTATAGGCTTATCAATATTTCAATCTTGATAATCTTGGGAGGTTCTTGAGCAACAAACACCAAAAACAAAACACAAAAACAAAAAACAAATAACTGTCACTTCTTCTTTCTTCTTCTTTCCACTACCGAAAGAACCAGATTTTATAGCCTTACTAGCAGCTTGTAGATCTGCCATTGATTGTATCTTTCCATACATGATACCTTCTTCCAAAAAATCACCCATTTCACCAGCTCGGGAAATTTCTGACCCATCATACCCATCATCTTTTCAAAATAAATTCCCTCTTGATCACAGATAAAATACTTAGTTAGCTCATTATCATCTAATGGAGGTTGAGCCATAGCAGGTTCAAATCTCCATCAGCGAGACAATTCTTGAAATGATTTAGAGGGATTCTTCAGTAGAATCACCAAAGCGAATATTTTCGGAGTGATCTCAGTGTTGAATCTGAGTGATTCATAAAATCTCCAGCCATGTCCTGCCAGTCCCTCCAATTCCTGTGGTCTTGCCTGGTGTACCAAGTAAGCACTTCTCCAGTCAGACATCATATGAACGGTTTCATCCTTAATGTCACGACCCAAATCGATGGGCCGCGACGGGCACCCGGTACCTTACTCCACCGAGTACCAACGTAACGTATATTTCTTATTACTTCATCATGTACACGTGACATACGGGCCTAATAGGCCAACATGATCATTTATACATTCAAAACATAGGCCGACAAGGCGGTACAATCTTTCACGTATACGACATTTGTCTACAAGCCTCTAAGAGCACATAATTGTCATAAAGGTCGGGAGAGAGCCCCTCCATACCAAACTATACACATCAAAATCATACTGACCAAACAAGCAACTCCGGAGCAAATGGAGTGCACCAATATCTTCTGCTGAACTGATCGCCTACTTGGAGGACTCTCGACCTGTCTATCGAGACCTGCGGGCATAAAACGCAGCGTCCTCGGGAAAAAAGGACGTCAATACAAATAATGTACTGAGTATGTAAGGAATGAAAATCAGTAAATAATAGACATGAGAGAAACATAGAGTAAAAGACTCGACATGTACGTCTGCGTAGCTTTGTGAGTCATTTCTTTTTTATAATATCATGCATATGCGTATAAATATCATACCATGCATAGGTATATGCGTTCATAGCATCATCAAGCCTCTGAGAGCATCCCATTATATCATTTCAGCCATTGTGGGCAATCATCAACGTATACCAGCTGATCAGGTGGTGGTGCGTATATAACGCCATAACCTTTTCCCATATTCTATATACATATAATATACATATATACGCGTATATAACGCCATCTGATCATGGGTCAATGTATATGTATAAATGCATAAAATGCATAAGAAATACGTTAATAATATTTTCTCGGAATGTCACAAATTTAATATGCCTTAAGAAATACGTCATTAAGATTTTCTCGAAAGGTCATAAACATAATATGTCTGTCGGATAAATTTTATTAAATACGTATTTTTCTAAGACCCATGAACAGAAGAAATAATACTAATTCACATGGGGAATCAAGAATATAGACACCACTAATATTTCTACGAATAGAGTCATTTATGGAAATTGTGCATTTGCTCATTTCGTTCGTGTCGTATAGATCATGCCAAAAGGAAACAAGGGATAGCCTTAACATACCTGGAGTAGGGAAAAATTTGTATGATATTCTTGGAAAAGGTTGCACCGTACTCCTTTAGAATCGCAAAATCTCACGTTGCTACGGTGCTAAGAAAACTCGTTGGAATTGTTTTGTTTCAAGATTAATGTCCGTTCTTGTTGGAGTGAGATTAACTTTCGTTCTTGCAAATGTTTGAGTTTACGAATAAAGCTATAAGCGTACCTTGATTATTTTAAGGCTAATGAAGCCCAAGATGCCAAACTTTTAATATACCCACGTAAGTGTCATGTGTATGACATTTAAGATAGCCACCTTCCATTTTAAGTTGTGAGTCACTTGGTTTGCATGGGGGCTGCCACCTCATGCTCTTTAATACTTATCCAATATATCCTCAATTAATTAGGTAATATCCTATTACCCAATAATTAACCAATTACCCATATAATTAAGAATTATCTCAACTTACTTAAAATACTACTCACTTTTAACATACCTTATACATCTTACTATAATGGCCATGTGGTACCTTGTACGCTACTAGTCCATAAATACCAGGTATTTTAGCTCGCGCCGTATTTTATCCCAAAATGTCAAATTTCGACGAAATTCATTTTCATCGATTTGCTTACCCTCTTACCATCACGAATTTACTCGTCTCTTGTTTGAAATAGCATAATGCTTATAATCTCAAAATAATCTCATTCCCTAACTTACGTCGATTAACTTGCGACGAAACATTACCGTACGAAAATGCGGGATGTAATATCTCACTTCCGAGCTTTCATCAATTTACTTATGACGTACTTTCATGTACGAAAACATGGGGTACATCATCATTCCCCCCTTTGGAACATTCGTCCTCGAATGTTGACTGATGCACTTATCATTCTTATAACCCGTAGCTCTTGCGAATACTTTAAGCTCTTCTTGCCATTTAGGTTACTGTTCTGTGAATAAATCCAAAGGCCAGGGCATTCCCCCCTTTAGGCCTCCTTCCCATACCATGGCTTCCTTCCAATCTCGTAACTGTTGCTACCTTCTATCATGCAGCCTAATACTGACCTTATAAGTGCGCCTATGTGACACCTCTCTCTTTTTTCCTCTAGCTTTTAGCCAATATCTACGCCTCATTTTGGGAAAATATACAGAACTTGACAAAATGTCCCTTTGGACATCTCTAGGTATACTGAAGTTCTTTGCTCCGTACTTTGTCGAACTGACGAATATTGTTATAACTTACTTCATGGTCTCGGTTATTCAACCGTGTGACTTTACTGTATCTAGGTAGGTCATACTATATCATAACTCTTACTTTGATTTATCGTTGTTGAGGTCTGCTACCAAATTCCAGCTTACTCTTGTTGCTTATCCCATATGTATAAATCTAGGTCTTTTAATGCTTCCTCATTACTATTCATCTTAAGAATGACAGCCTAGTCTCATCTCATACTTTGTGACTTTTGTCCATCCATTGATGATTCACCTCAATTTTGATTTTCAATATACCATTGATAACTTGAAACTTCTAATGTAACACTGCCACTACGGCTTACTTCTCATCGGGGACATCTGGAGTAATTAGATTGATCCACCTAGGGGTGATACTATACTTTCATAACCGTATTTTGTAGCATCCCGATGTGATTCTCCGTATGAGGGTATTTTAATCCTTTACAATTCATCAAATCATTACTCAATCGAAGGCCCAAACGTCATTCTTTATCTATCATAATTACACCCTTATAGTATTACCAGGGCATCATTCCATCTCTTCTAATACTACTAGTCTTAGACCCCTTTGAGTTCATTCAGGCTATACTAAGCTTTCCATAACTTAGAGAAACCATCAACTGTCTTGTTTTCATAGGCTTAATCCCGAGGACATCTGGAGTAATTAGATTGGTCCACCTAGGGGCGATACTATACTTCCATAACCGTATTTCATAGTATCCCAATGCGATTCACCTTACATGGGTATTTTAATCCCCTTCAAGTCATTACTCAATCGAAGGCCCAAACGTTATTCTTTATCTATCACAATTACACCGTCATTCTACCACTAGGGCAGCATTCCATTTCTTCTAAATGCCATTAGTCTTAGATTCCTTTGAGTTCATTCAGGCTATACTGAGCTTTCCATAAGTTAGAGAAACCACAGATGTCTTGTTTTCATGGGCTTAATCCTAAGGATTTATCCATTCTCGTCACCTTCTCAGTCTCCCTTTCTTATCCTTACTCATGTCTTCCTAAAACCTTGTCGCTTTACCATACTTTAGCTTGCGATCTACACGTATCCATTTATACTGCTCGTAACCTTCCTTCAACTTGCTCGCACGATAGATTTCCTTATGTTATTTTTGAACATCAAGCGAGAAATCACATCATCTCTAACTCTTCTTTACTCTCTTAATCAGGCTTCTCGATACCTAGAAACCATAGGCTAGAATATATGCCACTAACCACGATGCTATCATTCCTGGATACTGAATCCCAATGCTTCTAGACCTTTATCTTGAAGTTATAGATTATTCACAATCTTCTGCACCTGAGTATCTTGTATGTTGTTCACCTTTACCTTACTTGCCTTAAAAGCTCGCCTCACATGTTTTATTTTCTTCATGACCTCCCTTCCTATATAGGTATGATTCACATCCATAGCTTGAAGCTCTATTATAATACTTGTACCTCTGGCACATACATAATCCGGTGGGAGCTTCATACTGACTTCTTATGAGGTTGGTACTCTTCTAACTATTTTCTCGTAGAGCCGTTATGGAATATGGTTGTTATACTATCCCTCTTGTACCTCTGACATTAAGAGTGACCCTGTAATGTGCTCAATCACGATTTCTATAATTTTCCTGGTCCAATAATTAGATTCTTGATTTGCTCCGTTGATGTAACTCTTTAGTTTCCTCCTCCTTCTGATCAGCCTTTTATGTAGGCTTAAGCTATCTCCTGATTTGCGGTTCATGGTACTAGTTATTATGTTTAGCCTTACATGGGAGCTGTGCAATATCCATGATATAATCCTTTAATAATTCGATCTATGACCTGTGTTCAATTCTTTCTTTTAACTTATACCGGAATCTTCCACGGCTATATATGTGCATGTATAAAACCCCAACTCTTAAGTGCTTCCATAACGTAACTAACTTCGGATCATTGATAGAATAATTCCTTTTGTTCCTTCTCAGCTTTCTTTAAATGTAGGCTTTTACTTTTCCTGGTCTTTCTTCCACCTTTCATGTGCATACTTAGCTTATCTTAGTGCCCATGCATATTGGAATTCCATACAACTCATATGATCTTGGATATCACTTATGATTTTACTTCCCGTTCATTAGCCACGGTAGGTGCCATCTTTTTATAGAGCGCATACAATGTTGTTGTGAGACTGTTGTTATAAGACAATTACCTCCTTAGGTCACTGAGCTTGGATTAAAGCCATCTTCCTTACTTTCTCAACTAGTCTTTCATTGTAGTATTTAAGGAGGACCCTCCGACTCTTGTAAAGCTGTGAGCTTATTACATCGTATACCCGATAGAATATTTGATGTTCGTACTCACATATAATTATCCTTATTTACTTTCCTCCACGCTCATGTGCTCGTACGGTATCTTCTGAACTGAAGTTTCTATTGTTTTCCTAGTGAGACTCTCTTTTATTTCCATAACACTCATATGGTATCTTTAACTACCCCAACTCTTATCTGAATATTTCTCAAGGTCATGATGTCATGTCTGCGAGGCTGAATTCCCCATGTTAGGGTTCACACTATTTATCTTGCACGATCTATTGATTTGTCTATATCCTCTTGTCTAGCCATAACTAGGCTCTTCCTGAATCAACTACTAACTAATCATTGTCCCACTCTCATATCAATATTCTGCGTAATCTTTCTTGGGTTATTTCCTTTGTATTAACTTACGTCTCGTACTGGCTCCTTAGTTATCAATAACATCTCGAGCAGTAACCCTCACTTCCACTCCTTGACGTCGTGTTTGCATAATGTTCTGGAATCGTAGCCTATCTATAGGCTTTGAATAAGTGCAATCTCATCCCTTTTTTATTTTTGTCGCATTATTCCTTTACCATACCATAATTACTAGAACCACTTTATTCTGACTTAATGCCACATCACTCCATATTCCCCCCTATTAGGGGAGTACTAAGAGCTGGAGCTATGACGATCTACCTATAGATGTTTTACCTTTTCATCTTTGGCGTCCTTTCACATCATCGATGACCATTACTCGCCTTGCGGTAATCCGTCTGTACCAAGGATAACAAAATTCCTTACTCACGAGGAAGGCACCTAATATAACTGGCACATACAGCCCCTTAAGCTTAACTTTGCTCACATTGCTTGCTTTAGGGAAGTGTCTTCCTGAACGACCATTCTGTGAATTTCTCATGAATCTTCTTCTGTTGTCCATTCTATTATCACCGGAATGAAATCTGAAACTTTCATGAGGTCGACTATTATCCAACCACTCAGTCCCTAATTCATGTTTAGTTTATCTTGTTCACCAGCCCATACTGAATCCTATTATTCCGGGGTCTAACTTTTCCTTCTGGTAGTTACGTTGGAGTCACGAACTTATATCTCGAAGTGAGGATATGACTTTATGGCTATACTCTTTTGTTGTCTTAAGACGTGTCACCTCTCGTCTCTTCCTTCACTTGACTATAGATTTTGTAATGCTGTCATCTTTTGATCTACCGTTGTCATCCATGTATCATATGTTACGCTTAATTCTTCATTAACTCTCTTCTTATTTCCTGCTAACATTTCTGTCTATCACTTTATTCTGAAAACTTCAAAAATATATTCTTTTGCTTTTAGCTGCCCTTTGCTCTATCCACTGGCTCTTCGGGTTGCCTAGCATTATCTCTCTACTAGGGATGGGAGCCATACTAAGATAATATTTATCCTTTCCAGGCTTCCAGTGCCTATCTCTGTAGCACTGGAAAGTAAAATGACGGGCTGAGTACCGTTCCATATAGGATCATTGTTAGTACGGGGCTGGGTACCGTTCCGTGTAGGAGCACTGATAGGAAAGTAAAATGACGGGCTGTGTACCGTTCCGTATAGGAGCATTGTTAGTACAGGGTTGCGCGCCATTTCATTTAGAAGTGCTGACATGAAAGTAAAATGACGGACTGTGTACCATTCCGTATAGGATCATTGTTAGTATGGGGCTAGGTACCGTTCCATTTAGGAGCGCTGACAGGAAAGTAAAATTTCCATGCAATGGGAGGGACAAGAAAGTAAATCTCCGCATGATGGGAGCATTTTTTTAATTCTAAAAAATGAGATCGAACTCGGGGAGGGTCCTTGATAGATGATTTTGTTTTTTGATTTTTTTTGATTTTTTTGAAAATGAGATCGGACCCGGGAAGAATCCTTGATTGATGATTGTTTTGATTTTTGAAAACTAAGATTGAACCCGGAAGGGTCTTTGATTGATTATTTTTGGATTTTAAAAAATAAATAATACTGAACCCGAAGGTTGCCTACGTATCTCGTCGAATAGAGAATTAGGTCAGGCGTAGTTCGGGAAGGTTAGAGACAATGGGGAGATGTTTTGGATTTTTTTAATTTCTTCAAGGAAAGAGAATGATATTTTTGGATTTTGATTTTGATGTCTCACAGAGAAACTTCTGGAGAAGAAACAGAGAAAGGTATATACATGTTTATTATATTTTGATTTTTGGGAATGACCCCTTTGTAAGGATCTTCGGTCAACTGTGACCCAAGTGGTCAGACTTGACCAATTCGTCCAGTTAAGGACGAGAAAAACCAGATCCATTACAGGTTGTTTATGTATCTTCGCACCAGGTCAAGAATGAGGCACGTATAGTTCGTGAAGATTAGGGATAGAGGAAGATAGTTTAGATTTTTTTTCTTCCTCAAGGAGGAATTATGCAGGGATATGATTTTGGATTTTGATTTTCCTTTAATGTCTATAGAAAGACTTCGAAGCAACATGGAAAGATATATACATCTTTTAATTCTTTCCAACGATGACCCTTTCGTAAGGATCTTCGGTCAACTATGAGCCAAGTAGCTATACTTGACCGATTTGTCTAGTTAAGGATGAGAAAGACCGGACCCATGACAGGTTGCCTACGTACCTTGACACAAGGTCAAGAATCAGGTACGCGTAGTTCGTGAAAGTTGGAGAGTGTGAGATGTATGATTTTCAACACTTATTTTACTCTCCTATTTCAAGGAATTGCAACTAACTATATTAATTGCATCAAAGATATGTTTGAAATACAAAGGTATAGACAAACTATGAGTGATGCCTCGTTGTACACAGATTGGGTGCGGTATCTCTGAAGTTGAAGAGTGTTTCCCTTCAAAAAATGCTCCGCAGTTGCTCCTTCAAACAGTTGCCTCGATGCCCCTGAATGTAGTTGTCTCCCAATTGACTTTAGGGATGTCTTTTTGCGACCTTCCGGTTGTCCACAGAGACCTTTTGGTGATCGTCCCCATCTAATAGCCGGGGCAATAATCTGATACAAATATAAAAATATAGTGAGAGTAGTACCGTCATAAAATGATGAATTAAGAATTGTAACTGACACTCCCCTGATTGTTCAGTTGATGATCCGCAATGTCCGATATCGGATTCTATTTCCCGTGCAGTCCCAGGATGATACTCTTTTCGGTCGTGCACAGGAACCATTTGATATTCGTCCCCAATTGATAACCGGGAACGATATTATGATCTAAATATTGAGAAGCGGTGAGAGCAGCGAAGTCATGAAAAATTATGAAGTTTATTGTAAAACTATTACTCCCATGATTATCTGAGTGATGTTCCACTAAGTCCGAGAACAGATGATATCTCCTGTGAAGTACCAAGGATGATTTACCTACAAAACTCAGAGGAGAAAATGTTAGAGTCCCTCTTGGGTGAAGTTATAAGATTAAGAGGGTGCAGAGTTAGGCCGTGCAGCCAGTGGTGTATCCAATCGAGATCAGGAACGCGATGTCAGCATTCCATGATGGTTTCGGAGATTGTGTTGTCCCTATTGCGTCCAAAGAAAAATTTTTAGTTTGAGGGTGGGAATTGATTCGCGTTGACTTTAGGCTTCGTTTGTTCTCCTTTGTTTGTCCGAGTCGTGTGAGCATGACACTTCTCGAAAGTTGACTAACAACTTGCCCCTGTAACAAAATGGGTTGACCTGTATTGAATCTTGAACTTGGAAAGTGGAAGTGAGCACCGTGACTCCATAGCAGGTGGTTGAAGAAATGACTTGCATCCCACATGTTGGTATTTAAGTCGATCGAAGGTTAGAGTAAGGTTGGCACGGTATTTTGATTTTTGGATTTTTGGTGAAATTTGGTTGACGCACTCGGCCTTCTGGGTTGAGAGCATCATCGCACTGTTCTAAAGAACTGCCCCAGTTTTCAGTACTGAGGAAATTAATTTGAAATAGTGGAGTGACCAAACCCTTTTGTAGGGTTGCCTACGTATCTTGCCATGGCAAGAATCAGGTCAAAACATAGATGGGGCCAACTACTGGAACAAAGAGATCTGTATGGTTATCAAGAATAAGTGATTGTACTTTGAGAGGAAATTTGATTATGAATAAGAACTCTTGGGTAGGTGTAGACTGGTAACTTTTGAATAAGAGATATATGGTAGCATAGCGCATGGATTTGTTTTAAATGACGGTAGTCAGTGAAAATGTGAAGTCTGATTGAGAAGGATATGTCAAATCAATGGAAGATGTACCAAGTCAAATTGATGTATGTTTGGGAAAGGATGATAGAGTCCAAAGGATGGTATGATTGTAATGGATGATCATAAATATCGGAATGGGCATGTGTATTTGAAAGGTCAAGATTCAACACAAATCAACCGGAGTTTAGTCAGACAAAGAGAAACTAACAATAGGTAACAAGTAGAAGGCACATGTAACAGATAAACAATACATAACAATGGTTGGCAAAGAATATGTAACAAATATACAAATAATATTTATCAAGTAAAGGATACGCAAGGATTAATTCAGCTGAAGCAAGCTGCAAGATTGTGTGTACAGTGACCTAGGAATTCTGAGAGTAGATTTACCTAGATTCGGACATGAGTTAAGGACAACTGCGAGATAGTACGTAGTTAACCTCGTCTACTAATCTCTGAAACTAGAGTTTTGAAAGCAAGTTTAGAGGGGTGTAAAGATAACCCTCGCGTGAATTGTGTGTGATTGTGCACGACCAAGTGCCGACAGAAAAGTGATGACAATTCAATAAAGCAGCACCAAAGCATGTGACAACGAATATACAACACAGGCATCTGTGAAAGCATATACAGCATGAGCATGACATAGAATATATGGCCTGAAACATGTAACAGAGAATACACGACTTGAAGCATGCAATAGAGATTATGAGACTTGAAGCACACGACAGAGAATATACAACTCGAGGCAAATGACAAAGAATATACCGCTTGAAACGCATGACAAACAATAGACTAATTGAGGCATGCGACAAAGCATATACAACTTGAAGCAAGGAATATACAGCTTGAAACAAAGAGTATACAACATGAAATAGAGAATATATGAGTTGAAACATGTGACATAAAGAATAGAAGTGGGAGTATTGGAGAACCTATAATCCCTCAAATAATTGATCGAATCTGATGTGGTTAGAACCTGAAGTATCCCCAGTAGACTCGCCATGTTGTTGCACTCTATTTTGCACGAGACAAAACAAACTACAACTTATAGTACTCTACAAGGTTATTAAAGTTTAGAGTCGCCACCTAATGTTTAAGGTACACTAGGACACCTATATTACAATATATAATGTGCACTTCGACTATAGTCTACGACACCAATGAGATTCTATGTAATGGTTCAAGTTATCTCGAGGGGAAGGTGTTAGGCTGTGATGACCTGATAGGTCATCTTATGTTTTAGAACCTAATTCTATGATTTGAAGCCTTAAATACCTCATTTTAGCCTTCCTAGATTTGCGTGCGCAGTCTGGGTATTTTTTCGGAAAGCTTTTATGTTAAAATTTGAGAAAGTATAAAATATTTTGCCTTAAATCCATTTGAGTTGACTTCGGATAACGTTTTGAGCAAATGGACCGGGATTCGTGTTTTGATGGTCCCGGTGGGTCCGTATCATGTTTTGGGTCTTGGGTGTATGCGCGGAATCAAATTCAGAAGTCCCTAACCCGAGATATTGGACTTTGTTGACATTTGAAAGTTTGAAAGCTTAAAGACTTTGAAAGTTTGACCAATGTTTGACTTTATTAATATCGGGTCCGTATTTTGGTTTCCTTAGGAATCTCCGTAGTTGGTGGAGGAGCAGGTGTCTCTAGAGGAAGAGAGAGAGGCAGCGGCCGACGAGTAGTGCGCACCACAGCTAGAGCACCTACCAGAGCAGCAGTTGAGGGGCCGCCAGTAGCTCCAGCTGGGCGGGGGAGGGCAGGTACCAGAGGCTTCTACTGTTACCTACGGACTTCAGGAGACCTTAGCACAGTTCCTGAGCATGTTTAGTACATTGGTTCAAGCGGGGTTGATTCAAGTTGTACCAGCGACTTCACAGATCGGGGGAGGGACCCAGACTCCCGCCGCCCAAACTCTAGAGCAGCAAGTTTACGTTGGTCAGCTTCCAGGTGTCAGGGCAATAGAGCCTATGGTTCCATTTTAGCAGATGATAGGGATCGCTTGCCAGGTAGAGGACATGTGGGTCTAGGTGAGAGAGGGCAGACGAGGTCAGGAGAGAGAGTACAGGGAGGCGAAGAGGCCTCGTAGACTGGGAAGATCCACTGGTCCTTATTTTGGAGGCAGGGTACGGCATGGTAGAGGTTTTATGGGTCATCCAGTTCAGTTTGTGTTTCAGGCTTCGCACAGTGTTTTAGGTGTTCATGGGTCTCAGGGTACCCATACCGCATAGTTCGCACAACTACGTCAGCTGCGAGGTTGTTTTGAGTGCGGCGACACTTGCCATGTGGTGAGGATTTGCTCCAGACTTAGGAGGGGTGCACCTCCACATACTTCTCAGCCATATCGTACTCCATCGGGTCGTCAAGCTATGATTATAGTGCCAACTGCCACCCCACCTACTCAGACACCCCAAGGTGGAGGTCGGGGAGGTAAAGGTTGCCCTAGAGAGGGAGTCTAGGCCAGATATTATGCCCTTCCTGCTCGTACATAGGCAGTTGCTTCTGATTCTATCATTAGAGGTATTGTTCCGGTCTATCATAGAGATGCATCAGTATTATTTGACCCAGGCTCTACATATTCTTATGTGTCCTCTTATTTTGCCCCATATTTGGGCGTATCTCGGAATTCTTTGAGTTTCCCCTGTTTATGTATCTACTCATGTTAGATATTCTCTTGTTGTGGACCATGTGTATCGGTCATGTTTGATTTCTCTTAGTGGTTTTAAGACTAGAGCCTTTTTATTGTTGCTCAGCATGGTGGACTTTGATATTATTTTGGGCATGGACTTGTTGTCGCCCCATTATGCTATTCTTGATTGTCACGCTAAGACCGTGATGCTGGCTATGCCAGATTTACCGTGATTAGAGTGGAGAGGTACCTTAGAGTATACTCCCAACAGAGTTATGTCCTTCCTTAAAGCTTAACGAATGGTTGAGAAGGGATGTGACGCATATCTAGCTTATGAGAGAGACGACAGTATTTATACCCCTATAGTTGAGTCAGTTCCAGTAGTGAGGGACTTTCTAGATGTGTTTCCAGATGATCTTCCGGGCATGCCGCCTGACATAGACATTGATTTTGGCATTGATTTGTTGTTGGGCACTCAACCCATCTCTGTTCCTCCATATCGTATGGCCCCTCTTGAGTTGAAGGAACAACTATTGGAATTGCTTGATAAGAGCTTCATTCAACCCAGTGTGTCACCTTGGGGTGCTCCTGTCTTGTTTGTGAAGAAAAAGGATATTTCTATGCGTATGTGTATTGATTATCTCCAATTGTACAAAGTCACAGTGAAGAACAGGCATCCCCTGCCTCGTATTGATGACCTATTTGATTAGCTACCGGGTACCAAGGTATTTTTCAAGATTGACTTGTGTTCAGGTTATCATCAATTGAAGATTCGGGAGCCAGATATCCCGAAGATAGCTTTCAGGACTCGATATGGCCATTACGAGTTCCTTGTGATGTCATTTGGGCTGACCAATGCCCCGACAACCTTTATGCACTTGATTCACAGTGTGTTACAGCCATATATTGATTCGTTCATTATCGTATTCATTGACGATATTCTAGTGTATTCCCGAACTCGGGAGGATCATGAGCAGCACCTGAGGACAGTGCTTCATAATTTGAGAGAAAAGAAGTTATATGGAAAGTTCTCAAAATGTGAGTTCTGGTTAGATTCTGTGGCATTCTTGGGTCATATTGTGTCGAGTGAGGGGATCAAGGTGGATACGAAGAAGGTGGAAGCAGTGAAAAGTTGGCCCAGACCATCCTCGGCTACAGAGATCCGGAGCTTCCTTAGTTTGGCGGGGTATTACCATCGGTTTGTTGAGGGATTTTCATCTATTGCAGCGCCTATGACCAGGCTTACCCAGAAGGGTGCTCCATTCAGGTGGACAGAGGAGTGTGAGGAGAGCTTTCAGAAGCTCAAGACAGCTTTGACTACAACCCCAGTATTGGTATTGCCTTCAGGTTCGGGGCCCTTTACAATTTATTGTGATGCGTTTCGAGTTGGCCTTGGCACGGTGTTGCAGCACCGTAGGGTGATTGCCTACGCGTCCAGACAACTGAAGGTGCATGAAAAGAACTATCATGTCCACGACCTTGAGCTAGCAGCTATTGTGCATGCCTTGAAGATTTGGCGGCATTATTTGTACGGTGTTCCTTGTGAGATTTACACCGATCATCGGAGTTTGCAGCATCTGTTCAAGCAAAAAGATCTTAACTTACATCAGCAGAGGTGGTTGGAGCTACGTAAGGACTATGATATCACTATTGTGTACCATCCGGGGAAGGCCAATGTGGTGGCCGATGCTTTGAGTCACTGGGCAGAGAGTTTGGGGAGTTTAGCATATCTACCAGCGGCAAAGAGGCCATTGGCGTTGGATGTTCAGGCCTTAGCCAGCCAGTTTATGAGATTGGATATTTCTGAGCCGAGTCGAGTATTGGCTTGTATGGTCTCTCGGTCTTCTCTTTATGATCGTATCTAGGAGCGTCAGTACGATGACCCCCATCTGCTCCTCATTCAGTACAGGGTTCAACGAGGTGATGCTAGAGATATGACTATTGGTGATGACGGCATGTTGAGGATGCAGGGCCAGATATGTGTGCCCAATATAGATGGTTTGCGAGAGTTGATTCTCCAGGAAGCTCACAGCTCGTAGTACTCCATTCATCCGGGTGCCGTAAAGATGTATCAGGACTTGAGACAGCACTACAGGTGGAGAAGAATGAAAATAGACATAGTGAAGTATGTTGCTCGATGCCTACATTGCCAGCAGGTGATGCAGGAGCATCAGCGGCCGGGCAGGTTGCTTCAGAAGTTGGAGATTACGAGTGGAAATGGGAGCGAATTACTATGGATTTCGTTGTTGGACTCCCACGGACTCAGCGGAGGTTGGATGCAGTTTAGGTGATTTTGGATAGGCTGACCAAGTCGGCTCATTTCATTCCTGTGATGACTACCTATCCTTTCGAGAAACTAGCTCGAATCTACATCTATGAGATCATCAGGCTTCATGGCGTACCAGTATCTATCATTTCTGATCGGGGTACGCAGTTTACATCACGGTTTTTGAGAGATGTACAACATGGGTTGGGTACTCGGGTTGAGTTGAGCACAACATTTCACCCTCAGACGGACGGGCAGTGCGAGCGCACTATTCAGGTATTAGAGAATATGCTCCGTGCATGTGTGATAGATTTTGGGGGTGCTTGGGACTAGTTCTCGCCACTTGCGGAATTTGCTTACAACAACAGTTATTAGTCCAACATTCATATGGCACCGTATGAGGCTCTGTATGGTAGGCGGTATCGGTCCCCAGTAGGTAGGTTCGAGCCGGGCGAGGCCAGATTATTGGGTACGGACTTGGTTCGGGATGCCTTGGAAAAGGTTAAGGTGATTCAGGATAGACTTCGCACATCCCAGTTCAGACAGAAGAGTTACGAGGACCGAAAGGTTTGCGATGTTGCATTCATGGTTGGAGAGTAGGTCTTGCTCCGAGTTTCACCTATGAAGAGCGTTATGAGATTTAGAAAGAAGGGCAAGCTGAGCCCAAGGTTCATTGGTCCTTTTGAGGTGTTGCGGAATGTTGAGGAGGTTGCCTATGAGCTTGCCTTACCTCCCAGCCTAGCAGGAGTTAATCCGGTATTTCATGTTTCGATGCTTCGGAAGTATCATGGTGATCCGGCTCATGTATTGGATTTCAGCTTAGTCCAGTTGGACAAGGATCTATTTTATGTTGAGGAGCCAGTGGCTATTTTAGACAAGCATGTCAGAAAGCTAAGGTCAAAGAACATTGCTTATGTGAAGGTTTAGTGGAGGGTACAGCCGGTTGAGGAGGCGACTTGGGAGACCGAGCAGGATATGCGCAACCGTTATCCTTATCTTTTCACCACTTCAGGTATGTCTCTATACTCGTTCGAGGACGAATGATTGTTTTAAGAGCGGGAGGATGTAACGACCCGGCCGATAGTTTTGAGAGTAATGGTTCCCTATTTACTATTTTCCCCGTATTGTTTCTGCCTATGTGACTTGTCGGGAGGTTTTGTTGGTTTCAGAGTGTTTTGGGACACTTAGTCCCTAAAATGGAAGCTTAAGTCTTAGATTTTGATTGTAGTCGGAACTGTGTGATGACAACTCTGGGTGATTTTGGACTTAGGAGTGTGTACTGATTTCATTTTTGAGATCTGTAGTTCATTTAGGCTTGAAATGGCGGAAGTCGAATTTTTAGAGATTTTGACCGGTAGTGGACTTTTTGATACCAGGGTCAGATTCTGATTCCGGAAGTTGAAGTATGTCCGTAATGTTGAATATGACTTGTGCACAAAATTTAGGGTCAATCAGACGTGGTTCAATAGGTTTCGGCATCGGTTGTGGAAATTTGAAGTTTGAATTGGAGGGCGATTCGTGATTTTAGCGTTGTTTAATGTGATTTGAGGGCTCGACTAAGTTCGTATGATGTTTTCGGATTGGTTGGTATGTTTGGTCGAGGTCCCGGGGGCCTCGGGTGAGTTTCAGGTGCTTAACGGGTGAAAGCTTGTTCTTAGAAGAATTCTGACATGCTGGTTTCTGGTGTTTTCGCACCTGCGGTGGGGAGTCCGCAGGTGCAGCCCCGCAGATGTGAGGCTGGGATCACATGTGCGCCTTTAGTCTTGGGAGTCAATGGTTGCAGATGCGAAGAGTGAGCCACATGAGCGGAGCCGCATCTACGTAAGGGCAGTCACAGATGCGGAGATGAGAAGGACCCAAGGTTCCGCAAAAGTAGATGAGTAGACGCAGAAGCGCATCTGCAGATGCGGACTTAGGCGCGCAGGTACGGACTTTGGAGTTTAATGAAAGCTCACAGGTGTTGCGTCCTAGCCGCAGAAACGGCACCGCTGGTGCGATGATGAGGTCGCAGGAGCGGGTTCGCTGGGCAGAAAAGGGAGAGTTTCGAGGGTTTGATTCATTTCTTCATTTTTTGACTTGGGAGCTCGGGAATTCGTGAGTTTTCGAGGGATTATCAGAGAGAGCTTTAGGGTAATGATTCCTAACTCGTTTTTGGGTATATTTCATTAATTTATAGTTATTCTCTCCATTTAGTTTCAGATTTGGATTGAAACGTTGGGAAAATGGGGGAATAGTTCCCTAACCAAATTTCTGAGTTTGGATTGGGATTTAGACATCGGATTTGGTTAATTTTGGTACGAGTGAACTCATAAGTGAATGGGTGTTTTTATTTTGTGACTTTTATCCGTTTCCGAGACGTGGGCCCGGGTCGACTTTTTAGAGCGAATTTCAAATTTTTATTAAATTATTGATTTCATTAATTAGATGAGTCTATTATGGTTGTATTCATGATATGCAATTGTGTTTGGCTAGATTTGGGCCATTCAGAGTCGGATAATCGAGGAAAGGGCATTTTGACCGATTGATTGAGCTTGGTTCGAGGTAAATAGCTTGCATCACCTTGTGTGAGGGAACTTCCCTTAGGATTTGGTATTGCTTTTGATATATGAGCGCCGTGTACGTGAGGTGACGTGTGCGTACGCGGGCAATTGTTGCAAAACTCCATTTTCATTAAGTAAAATACATGTTTTCCTTTAACTGAGCTACACTAGTATATGAATTTATCCTGTTTGGTCTAGAATAGCATGTCTACGTGTCTTAATTGCTTATGTGAACTCTGTGTAGCATTTTAGTGAATTTCCTACTTCTTCCTTGACTGGTACTTAGTCTAAATCTTTAGATTTTGTGATGTAGTTGTATTTCTATTATTTGCGCTGCATATTTACATTGGGACTACAAAACGGTATTCCGGTAGATTCCCCTGCTCTGCATGTTTACTTTGGGACTACGAAACGGTATTCCGGTAGACCCCCCTACTCTGCATATTTACTTTGGGACTACGGAATGATATTCCAGTAGACCCCTCTGCTCTACATATTTACTTTGGGACTACAAAATGGTATTCCGGTAGATCCCCTTGCACATTTATTTTGGGACTACGGAACAGTATTCCGGGAGATTTCCCTGCACATTTATTTTGCGACTACGGAATGGTATTCCGGGATATCCCCCTAAACATTTATTTTGGGACTACGGAACGGTATTCCAGGAGACCCCCCTGCACATTTATTTTGGGACTACGAAAAGGTATTCCGGAAGATCCCCCTACATATTTATTTTGGGAATACGGAATGGTATTCCGGGAGATCCCCCTGCATATTTACGTTTGGGACTACGGGACGGTATCTTGGGAGATCCCCTGTTGTGTTTCTGTGTACTAAGTTGTTACCTTCTATGATTTTATTGTTGTTAAATTTTCAGCCTTTATTTTATTGCGGCATTAAACTCTATATTGTTTTATTACATATTTTCCAGTAGGGCCCAGGCCTGACCTCATCACTACTCGATCGAGGTTAGGCTTGGCACTTACTGGGTACCGATTGTGGTGTACTCATGCTACTCTCTGCACATGTTTTTGTTTTCGTGTGCAGATCCAGGTGCACCTTATCAACCGCACTATCAGTGAGCCGGGACAGTTTTGGAGACTTTAAGGTAGATCTGCCGCGTTCGCAGACCTCGGAGTCCCCTTCTACTCTTTCCCATGTCCATTATCTTCTGTATTTTTCCTTGTTAGACTCTGATGTATAGAGACACTAGATCTTTCCTTCTCTAGTTTGTGATTCAAGATGTTCCGGATTTTGGAATGCGTTGTGTATTTTTGAATAGTTGGTTAAATTTATATTTTTATTTCATATTTCTGCAAAAATGTTAGCCTTACCTAGTTGTAGAGACTAGGTGCCGTCACGACGTCACACGGAGGGGAAATTGGGTCGTGACAGGGAGTCTGTTTGAAATGGTTGATTTTGGTAAAATGTTCCAAGATCTCTAACTTTGTTTCTTTAAGTCTAATGAAGCCAAAATGCTAAATGACTTACACGTTATGATGCCACCTTTCAATTAAGGTCATTAGTCACTTATCTTAAATGGAGGGGCTGCCACATTTAGTCATTAACACATATATCCCTAATTAATTAGGTAATACTTCANGTTTTTGCACATTTACGTTTGGGACTACGGGACGATATCGTGGTAGATCCCCTGTTGTTATTTTTGTGTACTGAGCTGTTGTCTTCTATGATTTCATCCTTGCTAGATTACATTCTTTATTTTACTGCGGTATTTCATTTTATCTTGTGTTATTATATATATACCAGCAGGGCCCTAACCTGACCTCGTCAGTACTCGACCAAGATTAGGCTTGGCACTTACTGGGTGCCGATTGTGGTGTACTCATGCTACTCTTCTGCACATATTTTTCGTGTGCAGATCCAGGTACTCCTTATCAGCCGCACTATCAGTAAGTCGGGACAGCTTTGTAGACTTCAAGGTATATCTTCCGCGTTCGCAGACCTCAGAGTCCCCTTCTACTCTTCCCCATGTACATTATCTTCTGCATTTTCTTTTGATAGACTCTGATGTATAGAGATACTAAATTTTTTCTTCTGTAGTTTGTGATTCACGATGTTCCGAGTTTTGAGATTTTTGTGTATTTTTGAATTGTTGGTTATTGTACATGCCAAGCGGCATGGTACCCAGTTATGTTATTATTGCTACAGTTAGTTGTTAAATTTATGTTTTCATTTCATTATTCAGCAAATGTTAGGCTTACCTAGTCGTAGAGACTAGGTGTCATCACGACATCACATAGAGGGAAAATTGGGTAGTGACAGTGACTTAGTTGCTATAACACCCACCATCAGTTCTAAATTTTTTATTAATCCCTAAATTTCCAAAACTTTTGCTACTGTCTCCCCTCTAATTGGGTCCTATCCACCTGCCAGAGAATCCTAAAACCACCCTAACAACAAATCTATAACTCAACAAAGCATCACAGTATATATCAATAACACTGATCTCAACATGAAGGGCATTACATTAACAGAAGTGGTATCTAGACATGAGTTGCATATATTTAAATCATAACACATAGCAAGTTCCCTTTTGAACTACAACCATTTGGTTATACATGCAAGTGAGAATACTTCCTTTACTATGATGGAGGCAGATCTCAATTTCCGGACTTATATAATAGGGAAGACAACTAGATACCTCTTATAAACCAACTACCCATTAACTTCACCTTCAATAGTTTCCACCGGAACGATCGGCAAAGGATTTCCAACAACCTTCTGGAACCTAGATACATGATTCATCGGGCGCATGGAGGACAACGATGGGAAAACATCACACTCATAGTTTGTCCTATTTCCTTCAATATTCCATAAGGCCTAATGTGATTAGACATACTTTACCTTCCTTAACAATTCACCCAGTATATTCATAGAGAAAATCTTGCGAATAACCCGTTCACTTTCTTCAACTCGAAATCCCTACGGCGAACACCCAAACTAAACCTTTGGCGACCTCTAACAATTACTCTAAGACGTGCTAGCATGAATATCACCATAAAATTTACTATCCAATATATTTGATCACGGGATGATGCTTATTCTTTTACATGTTTTAACTTTCAACCCCCGTAGGTTTACTATAAATAAGAACAAGGAGGTTCGAGGTTGGGCTGGAAGTTTTCAAGAATCCATCAATGTGCCGAGCAACCCATTTCAGGAGGTTATATCCTAAGAGACATGAAGGTTACTACCAATCGTGCGGACATGGTTAATCATTGTGATGACATCATTAATTCGATAAATGAGGTATAGAGTTGGCTAGTAGGCATTGATAATGTAGGGACAATGTTCATGATTCTGAGATTTAAAAGAAATGAGTCATTTTAGACATGTGACATATGGGAGGCATGGTCGGGAGGATAAAGACATTAGCATTTGTTATTTTTGGAAGACTATGAGTCATGAAAAGGACAACAATAATTGTTTTATTCCATATGTGCCTTGTTCGGCAATAGTAGGCCTCAAAGAGTCATAGCCAAGTACGTGACACCAGTCACCTCTTGGAATGTAGGGAAAATCAATTTTACTCGAAATGAGAATATTCTGGCACCCTGAATGTGATATGGGTTTCAAAATACATGTAGTTGCATTACGCTCTTAACATTAACTAACACAAGGAATAGACATGCCACAAGCCCATGAGGATGAAAAAGGAAGTTGAACACTTGTGATATTATTATCATTATGACAGCCTAACCATTCACAATAGTTGATCCTATATGAGAGGACTAGAGATACAACAAACTTGTCTTTGCTCGTGATACGTGGTAGAATCTTAAACATCTACCTAAGGTTGGGAGGGAAAGGTTGTTGTAAGGCTACTTAACTTTCAACCACACACAAGAAAAACCATGTAGCTATGACACCTTAATGTTGGGATGAAATCATGTATTGGTTAGAGAGAATGAACACTTTGCTATGAGATAGACACATTTCCGCCACAATAACTTTCAAGCTGTGATACCATGCCACTTCATGGGAAACTATAATACTAGGAACAAAGTAATCTACTTACTGCAGAATGATCTAAGTGGACATGAAAGTCATACTGAGATGGGCAAACAAAAATATCTACCTGTGACGAATTTGTGAAAATCTCATATTTCCGAGAAACATTGTTTATACAAGTGACTATTTCAATTGATATGTACACATATGATAGGCGCTGAGATATGCTCTTATGTTGCTAGACAGTGAGAAAGATTTATGATAATATTCACAAAGGAGTATAGTGACTGTTCAAACCATGGGAGCCACATACACCGGAGAGAGAAAGGGTGGCTCAAGAAGGATCTCAACACTAGGATGTTTTACACTGGATTTGATACCACATAGGTAAACTTTATGAAGGTGCATGCACAAGCATACGTGAGCAGATGTTATCCATTTGAATCAAAGGTTCTATAAGAAATTCATCAGGTATAGTCCCTTGTTGAGAATTTAGGGAAACAATTGGGAAGTATTAGCCTAGGGTTATAACTCAATTCAAGGAAATAATTATAGAGCTCAATCCTACTAGAGGTTGTAAATAAGAGAAATGTGATCAAGAGGCTTCACGAATACTGCGTCTCGTTCTAAGAGTAGGTACATGCAATGTTTTGTGATTCAACATTTTGGTTAAGACCATATTTATGTAGCCTCTCGATATAGATGTACATATACAAGAAGGGTGATCATGTGGTGTTCAGAATGATATACTAAGAAGGGACTTACTTGGTAATTTTAGATTGATGGGACATTGCCTTAACTGATTCCCATTGACTCCACATCTGTAACATACATTAGTACCATAGTGACATACCCCCGAATGACATCTCTTATACTTCACGCAATAAGGATGAGGTCCACTAAACAGACTCGCCCCACTGACCTGATATTTACCCTTTTTGCATACGTCATAAGCATCCCCCTTATCCTTCCTCCAAGCCTTCACGATGGGAGGAACAATCTCTATACCAGTTTGATTTGCGGGCCCTTGGAATTTCCCAAGCCTACCACCCCTAACATGCTCCTAAGCATACTTACAACACGACGCAAAATGTTCCTTCCCGCACATCGGGCACACCGGAATGGGTGTACCCATCCTAGGGCATTTGTTCTTATTCTTCCCCCTCTTTCCACAACCAAAACATATTTCAAGAGTCATCCAATAACTCCCCAAGTGGCGCTTCTTACAAACCAAACAATCTGGTTCATTGGTACCAACAACCCTCTTTCATTTCTTAGGTGCCCTCACCACATGATTTGATGGCGTGGTGACATTAATAGTAATAAGGACACTTCCCTTAGCAACAAGTTCTTCCAATACATCCACGGCTCGACACATTCTCCCAACGAACTGTCGTGCAATCTCTGCCAAATTCAATGCCAAGGTCATTCCCTCATTGTTGCTTCGAACCCGTTGATTACTCATCTGGAAAATGAGACATGACGAGGAAATTAGCTTCATATCTTGAGCTCTATCGCATGATCTAGAGCATCAAAGAAGGGTGAAATTCCTAAATGTCCAAGTAGCCTCCTCATTATAGATGTGGTCGATAACACACCGATAAGAAGGACTATACTAGACACGGCTCTGAGACATCATAGGACACTTTAAAACCTTAGGCACTGATACCAAGTTTGTCACGCCCCAACTTTGGGGAGCGCGACCGACGCTCAATCGAGATACCCCAGTCAAGCAAGCATGTACAATACCTTCAACCCAACTCACCCGTGAATAAAAAGAATATATATATATCAATAATTAAACATGAGAGGATTTCATGAACAATTCCAATTCCATCACCAATGGTTACTTCTTTCATAATTCCCAAAATATATATACAAAATTATATTTTGAAATGGGATGTGTGATACAAATACAACATATCCAGTTGACTCTTCCAACACCACCATACAACCCAAACTATGTCTACGGAGTCTCTAAGTACAACCGAAGAGTAGTATAGAAGTGCCGGCGACAAGGCCCCGACTATACCTCAAAACATAAAGTACAACGTCAAATGACATGAAGCCCAGAACAGAGTAGGGCTCACCAAAATCTGCTAAATAGAGAGTAACTGCTAACGGGGATCAAAACCGCCCGCTGACAAACCACCTGCATACATTGAAGATGCAGCTCCCCCGGCAAAAAGGGACGTTAGTACATATAGAATAGTACTAGTATGAAAACCAAAACACCTATTCAAGGACATAGAAATACAACACGAATATGATGAATCATGGTAACAATAAAAGACTTAGTTAGCCGTTAAAGCCACAGCAAATTTATTAAAAGCTTTCAATAACATTTATAAATTCTTAAGTCGGGGATCCTTTACAACTACCTTTACACAAAGAGGCCCTGCCGTCTCATCCCAATGTATGCGGGAGGAGGTGCAATCACGATACCCTCAACGCTACAAAAAGTGCCCCTACTGCCTCACCCCAATGTATGCGGGTGGAGGTTCTTCATAATACCACAATCCCTACACGAAGCGGCCCTGCCGCCTCACCCCAATATATGCGGGTAAAGGTGTATCACAATACCACAATCTCTACACAAAGCGGCCATGTCACCTCACTCCAATATATGTGGGTGGAGGTATATCATAATACCACAATCCCTACACAAAGCGGCCCTGCCGCCTCACCCCAATATATGCGGGTGAAGGTGTAATCACAACACCATAACTCTAAATTCCCAAAACGATAATAATTTGTACAAGGGGTTCTCTTCCAATCAACTGTTTGGCATGTTTGGCCTTATCGAGGGTAGGTTCATAATGTTTCATCATATGAGAAATAATTGTTTGATTACACTCATTTCATACAAGGTTTGCTTCCCTAGAAAGGGGTATAACATAATTAAGTCACGATAGAAAATCTTTAACATATCATTCATTCTTGAAATACCTTTTCTCAAAAAGGGAAATACACAATTTCAACTCATGAACATATAGGAGCTCAAATTACTTTGGAAATACTTACAAAGAATATCATTAATTAATACAACCGCATTTGGGCAAAACCTGAGCACATAAGCTTTTAGGCACATCTATTTTCGAAGTCAATTTGGGACAGTTGAATCAAGGCCTATTTCAAAACCTTTCTCACATCATTTCATTTCCTCAACACCATTATCCACAAGTATAACTTTCATTCTTGGCATGTTGGCCACACTTTATATCTCCAACCCATTTCTACTCAAGACTTTAAATACATATTTGAGTAACTAACCAAATTTAGGGTCCTAGGCACATGTGATTTCTTACACAATTTGACATGCTAGTTTTCATTAGAATCACGTTTTCAAATCATAACATATTAACACACAACCCACGCTTAATCACCTTCTTAAATAGTCACTCAACATAACAAGTACATTTGGAATACAAATCGAATGCATATATCTCTTGACACAAGGCTTCTTCAGAATAATCAATTTATAATGAGCAACACGGACTTACAAAGACATTGTGGGGTTCAATTTAAACAAAAATGAGTTTAGCCAACATACCTGGAATTCGCCCCTTAATAATACTACGGCGTTCCACCACACTAAACAACTTCAATCTACAACAATGCAACACAATTGCACCAATATTAGCAAGATTCCTATACTTTAAGTCATTTAGACTTTTTATCAAACATCTAGTGTGCATATCTTTCTACAACCTCCTCCCATGGAATTTCTTCACCTAACAACCACCTTCCACCCCAATGATTCACCTCACAACTTCCATTAGCACATGCATGCCCAACACTTCACTCCCAACCCATAAATGTTATCAATTAATTTATTTTACAATCTCTACAATACCAACACAAACTAGGTTAAGGCATTTTTGGCTTCCAATCACCATCCCATAAGTGATAACAAATATTTCATACATAATTAATCACTATAGATTAGTTAGAGATGGTAGACATGCCTCTTGTAGGGAGACTCTTGAAAATCCCAACTTGTAGTGTTGTTGACCAATTTGGGTATTTGAATGGAAATCTATGGATCTTCAAGATTAATCCTAGTTAATATAAGTGTTTAGGAGTGGTAATCAACTCAAAAGTTCTCCAAAAATATTACCTTGGTTCATGAGAGGGAAGTGTTTGGCGGATTCCACTTGATATGCAAGCCCTAGCTTAAAGAAATGACTTAGCCCCTCTCTCTACCCAGTCTTGGGGATATTTATAGGGCTCCTACGTGCACGGTCGTGCACCTGGGCAAGTGACCGCATATCTGGACGCGCACACAAGGCAGAATACCCTCCAATATGCGCGGCCGTGCATCTGGGCGCGCACGTGGCATAGGTCCGGTAAAAATGGCCATAAGTGTCTGTAGAAATATCCAAATAACAAACGGTTTGATGCGTTGGAAACTAGACTCAAAGGGCTTTAATTTTATAGGTATATCGCCACCTAAGTCTTTATATTGTGAGGGTTCTATTCGTTTGTAGTCAGGTCTTGTGATAATTGAAACATCCTTTCCACTTAATATATCCAACTTGTTCCACACAAGTTCTTGCCTTTACAAAACTCCCTAGTATGTTCCAACACACCTTAAACACATATTGTCATTTCAAAATGATGTGGATCTATCCCATGGGTCTCCTTTAATACTCGAATATGCTATTCCCGAATACCGTTGGCTCACTTTAAAATCTTAAATCATTAGGAATTTTCTTTTTTAACGAGGCCTTACAAAAATCGCCACTACCCGAGCTTGCAAAGTCCAAAAATGAGAAAAACCTCCAAACCCTCGATTTTTATCTTCTGCCCAGGCATCTTCGCATCGGCGGACTCACCAGCCGCGTCTGTGCCTCTGCTTCTACAAAAAAAGGTCCGCTCCTGCGGAAGTCACTTAGGAACCCGACCAGCCACAGCTGCGGCCCAAAACACGCACCTACGTGACCGCTTCTGCTGTCCGCTCTTCGCTTCTATGCATCCACGCCTATGGATTGCAATCCACTTCTGCGAGGCCAGCCACATCTACCAAACTCCACATCTGCGGGCTCGCAGATGCGGAAAACTTCCTCGCACCTGCGACCACTACCCAATACCCACAAGACCGCTCCTGTTACCCCATGCCCTCTTTTGCGATCGCGCACCTGCGACCAATCCTTCGCATGTGTGATCGCACCAGACCAGCAGCAGATCAACAAATCTTCTATGTCCCAATTGCAATCCGTTAACCATTCGAAATCCACTTGAGGCCCCCGGGACCTCAACCAAATATACAAACAAGTACTAAAACATCATACGAACGTAGTTGAGGCCTAAAATCACGTCAAACAAAATCAAAAACACGAATCGCACCGCAATTCAAGCCTAAGGAAACTAATGAATTTCCAACTTATACAATCGATGTCGAAACCTATCTAACCAACTCCGATTGACCTCAAATTTTGCACACAAGTCATAAATGACACAATGGACCTATTCCAACTTCCAAAACTAAAATCCGAGCCTGGTAACCACAAAGTCAACTCTCAGTCAAACTTTTTAACTCTCCAAACTTCTATTTTTCCAACTTTCACCAATTCAAGCCAAAATCATCTACAAACCTCCAACTCAATATCTGATCACACTTCGGTGTCTAAAATCACCATACGGAGCTATCAAAACCATCAAAACTCCATTCCAGAGCCATTTGCACATAAGTCAACATCCGATCAACTAATTCAACTTAGGCTTCTAACCTTGGGACTAGTGTCCCAATCCATTCCGAAACATCCCTGGAACCAAACCAGCCACCCCGGTAAGTCACATATCAATAAATGAGCATAGAATAAGCAATTAATGGGGGAACAGGGCTATAATACTTAAATGACTGGCCGAGTCGTTACATCCTCCTCTTTTTAAACAAACGTTTGTCCTAAAACCGGTCTAAATCATACCTGGAGTCTCAAATATGTGTGGATATCTACTCCGCATCTCCCACTCAGTCTCCCAGGTAGCCTCCTCGGCTGGCTGACCTCTCCAATGTACCTTCATTGAAGCTATGTTCTTTGACCTCAACTTCAGAACCTACCAATCCAAAATGGCCACTGGCTCCACGTCATAAGTTAAATCCCCATCTAATTGAACCGTACTGAAGTACAAAACATGAGATGCATCACCAAAATACTTCCGGAGCATGAAAACATGAAACACTGGATGGACACTCGATAGACTAGGCTGCAATACAAGCTTGTAAGCCACCTCTCCAATCCTCTCAAGCACCTCAAAAGGGCCAATATACCGAGGGCTCAATTTGCCCTTCCTCCCGAACCTCATAACACCCTTCATGGGAAAAACTCTGAGCAGTACCTTCTCCCCCACCATGTAAGCAACATCACAAACCTTCTGATCGATGTAACTTTTATATCTAGACTGTGACGTGCTAAGACGATCCTGAATCAACTTAACCTTGTCCAAAGCATGCTGAACCAAGTTAGTACCCAATAGCTAGCCTCACCCGGCTCAAACCAACCAACCGGAGACCGATATTGCCTCCTATACAAGTCCTCATACAGAGCCATCCGGATACTCGATTGGTACCTGTTGTTGTCGGCAAACTCTACAAGCGGCAGAAACTGATCCCAATAACCCCCAAAATCCATGATACAAGTGCATAGCATATCCTCCAATATTTGAATGGTATGCTCGGACTATCCATCCGTTTGAGGGTGGAATGTTGTACCCCACTTAACCCGTATGTCCAGCTCTCGCTGCACTACTCTCCAAAAACTGTGATGTGAATTGCGTGCCCTGATCTAAAATGATGGACACTGGCACACTGTGAAGGCGAACGATCTCGCAGATATAGATCTCAGCCAACCGCTCTGAAGAATAAGTAGTACCAAATGCAATAAAGTGCACGGACTTAGTCAACCATTCCACAATCACCCAAATAACATCAAACTTCTTCAAAGTCCGTGGGAGCCAACTACGAAGTCCATGGTGATACGCTCCCATTTCCACTCAGGAATCTCAAGCCTCTAAAGAAAACTACCATGCCTCTGATGCTCGTACTTCACCTGCTAACAATTCAAGCACCGGGCTACAAACTCCACTATATCTTTCTTCATCCTCCTCCACCAATAGTGTTGCCTCAGGTCCTGATACATCTTTGCGGCACCCAGATGAATGGAATACCGGGAATTGTGGGCCTCCTTAAGAATCAACTCACGTAGCCCATCTACATTGGGCACACAAATCTGACCCTGCATCTGTGACACCACATCATCCCCAATAGAAACCTCCTTGGCATCACCATGTTGAATCGTGTCCTTAAGGACAAGCAAATGGGGGTCGTCATACTGACGCTCTCTGATGTGATCATATAACAAAGCTTGAGAAACCACGCAAGCTAGAACCCGACTAGGGTCCGAAACATCTAACCTCACAAACTGATTGGCCAAGGCCTGCACATCTGATGCACGCAGTCTATCACCAACAGGAATGAATGCAAGGCTACACATACTCACTAGTTTCCTACTCAAGGCACCAGCCACCATATTGGCCTTCCCGGTATGATACAAAATGGTAATATCATAGTCCTTTAGTAGCTCCAACCATCTCCGCTGCCTCAAATTTAGATCCTTTTGCTTGAACAAGTGTTGAACGCTCTGATTATCCGTAAATACCTCACAAGACACACCATAGAGATAATGCCACCAAATCTTCAATGCATGAACGATGGCTACCAACTCCAAATCATGAACAACGTAGTTTTTCTCATGAGGCTTCAACTGCCATGAAGCATAAGCAATCACTCTACCCTCCTACATCTCGGCACACCCAATACCGATCCGAGAAGTATCACAATACACTGTATAAGAACCCGATACTTAAGGTAACTAGAACTGTAGTTGT
Source organism: Nicotiana otophora (assembly GCA_000715115.1). Taxonomy (NCBI): domain Eukaryota; kingdom Viridiplantae; phylum Streptophyta; class Magnoliopsida; order Solanales; family Solanaceae; genus Nicotiana; species Nicotiana otophora. The sequence goes on along the minus strand of AWOL01S0058958.1, from coordinate 60,229 downwards.
GGCCAAGGCAGTCTTGATCTTCTGAAAGCACTCCTCACACTCATCCGACCACCTAAATGGAGCACCCTTCTGGGTGAACCTGGTCAAAGACGCTGCAATGGATGAGAAATCCACCACGGAGGGATGATAATATCCGGCCAAACCGAGAAAACTTTGAATCTTAATGGTTGAAGATGGTATGGTCCAACTCTAAACCACCTCAATCTTCTTTGGATCTACCTTGATCCCTTCACTGGACACCACGTTCCCCAAAAATGCCACCGAACTGATCTAAAACTCACACTTGGAGAACTTGGCATAAAGCTTCTTCTCCATCAACCTCTGTAGTACAATCTATGTGCATGCTCTTCCTGGCTAGAGTATACCAGGATATCATCAATAAACACTATGACAAATGAATCAAGATATGACTAGAACACATTGTTCATCAAATGCATGAATGCTGCTCGGGCATTGGTCAGCCAAAAAGACATCACAAAGCACTCATAGTGACCATAGCGGGTCTAAAATGCTGTCTTCAAAATATCAGAGTCCCGAATCTTCAACTGGTGATATCCCAACCTCAAATCAATCATTGAGAACATTCTCGCTCCTTGAAGCTGGTCAAGTAAGTCACCAATGCATGCCAAAGGATACGTGTTCTTAACTGTAACTTTGTGCAACTGCATATAGTCAATACACATCCGCATAGTACCATCCTTCTTCTTCACAAACAGAATCGGTGTAACCCAAGGCGACACACAGTCTAATGAACCCCTTATCAAGAAGCTCCTGAAGCTGCCCTTTCAATTCATTTAACTGTGATGGTGCCATACGATACGGAGGAATAGAGATGGGCTGAGTGCCTAGAACCAAATCAATACCAAAATCAATGTCTCTGTTAGGTGGCATGCCTAGCAGATCTGCAAGAAACACATCCGGAAAGTCTACCAGGATAGAATCAATGGTAGGAGTATCAACACCAACATCCCTCACAAAAGCCAAGTATGACAAACGCCCCTTCCCAACTATCCGTTGGGCCTTCAAATATGAAATCGCTCTACTGGAAACATAATCCATAGAACCTCTCCACTCGATCATAGGTAACCCTTGCATTGCCAACATCACGGTCTTAGCGTGACAATCCAGAATAGCATGACATGGGGATAACCAATCCATGCCCAGAATAATGTCAAAATCAACCATGCTAAGCAGTAAGAGATAAATTTTAGTCCCCAATCCCCAGTGGTCACCACAAACGATCGATACACACGATCCATACTAATGGAATCGCCCACCAGCGTAGATACATGAATAAGAGAAGCTAAGGACTCACAGGGTATGTCCAAATAATGAGCAACATATGATGACACATATGAATAAGTGGAACCAGGGTCAAATAATGTGGAAGCATCCCTAGGGCATACTAAGACAATACATGTGAACACTACGTCTGAAGCAACGGTCTCCAGCCTGGCAGGGCAAGCATAACATCGAACTTGACAACCACCTGATCGGCCTCCCCCTCTAGGGCGACCTCTAGCTGCCAGAGCTCCACCTCAAGTTGGTTGAGCGGGTGGTGAAGTAACTGGTGCGGAAGACACAGCCTGACCCCTCTACTAAACTGGACCTCCAAAACGACAGGGACGCTACCTTCATAATTGACCAAACTCCCCGCATTTGAAGCAACTCCTAGATGGTGGCGGAGACAGAATCAGGCGTCGAGAGCCAAAATAGCTACTAGAAGGACCTAGTACATATGAACCTTGAACTTATGGAGCACGAGATGAACTGACCCGAACGGGCACTGTATGAACCATGGCTAGCTGATGTACAACGATGAACCAGACGAGTCATTTAAGCGGCCCTATAAGGACAAACCCTACTATGGTAAGACTGCCCTCCAGTAGAAACACTACTGAAACCACCCGAAACATGAGGCCTTTTGGCCTCCCTCTCCTCACGCTCCTGACTACGGACATGCTCTAGTCACCTAGCAATATCAACCACCTAGTCGAACCTAGCATTGGATGCAATCTCCAGAGTCATGAAAAAGTGCATTCCATAGTTGAGGCCGTCAATGAACCTCCTAATCCTATCCCTCTCTATGGGGATCAACCAGATCACGTGACGAGCCAACTTTGAAAACCTCATCTGATACAAGGTCATGGACATACCATCCTGGTGTGGCTGCATAAACTGCCTATGCAACTCCTCCCTGCGGGTCTGTGGAACAAACTTCTCCAAGAAGAGAACAGAGAATGCATGCCACGTAAGTTGTGCAATACTGGCTAGCCTGCTCAACTCATAGGCCTCCCACCATGTGAAGACTGCCCCCGACAGCGGAAAAGTAGTAAATGAGACTCCACTAGTCTCCAGAATATCCGCGTGTGAAGAATCCGATGGCACTTGTCCAAGAAGTCATTAACGTCCTCTAACTCAACCCCACTGAATGATGGAGGCCTGAGCCTCCCAAACCGCTCTAGCCTCTTCTGCTCCTCGTCACTCATCGGTGGACAAACCAGGGCCTACGCAACTACAACCGATTGGGCTGGTACTACCCCTAGTGTCTAAAGTCCTTGAACCACCCGCTCTAGAGTACGAGCGGTGGGAGTATGAGCACCTCCCACGGCCTAAGAAGTGGCTGGTGCGGCCTGAACGTAAACTGCCTGAGCAAGGCTAGTGCATACAGTTAATATCTGGGCTAAAGCCTCCTGAACGCCTGGAATCACAATGGGCACAACTTGTCGTTGAGTTGGTCCCACCAGCTCAACCACATCTGGAATCCTCTACTAAGCTGTAACAACTGGTAGATCCATAGGTGCTTCCCTAGCTGCTATACGTGCTACACATCGGCCTCTACCGCAGCCCCGCCCTCTCGCGGCCATAACTAGTGGTACTGGTGGCCGTTCACCCAATCCGATAGCACATGTCCTCACCATCTATGAAAGAATAGAATAATAGAAGTTTAGTTTCAAGAATCAACAAATCTGCATGACAAGAATACAAGAAAAAGAAGTTTTCCTAATGGTTTGGCAGCATCTCGAAGATAAGTATAGACGTCTCCATACCGATCTGCAAGACTCTACTAAACCTGCTCATGACTCGTGAGACCTATGTAACCTAGGCTCTGATACCAACTTGTCACAATCCAAAACTCAATAGGTCATGATGGCGCCTATCAGAAAACTAGGCAAGCCGATGATCACAAATAATTATGCATTTTGAATTGAAAACATGATGAAATAAGTTTAAGAGTGATAAATTCTCATAAATAACCGATAAAAACATACCCGACTCATACAAAATCCCCAGAATCCAGGTGTCACTGAGTACATAAGCTACTAAGTATCAACTCAGTTAACACTTCTGTTACAACTATCTGGAAAGATAGAACAGTGCTAAAAAGGAAACAAAGGAGAGTCGATGTTTGCGGACGCCAAAACAGCTACCTCAAAAGTCTCCAAGCAGGAAGTGCTCCAAGTCGAGCAACCACCGTGCCCAAAAGTACCCGGATCTGCACACGAAGTGCAAAGTGTAGTATGAGTCCAACCGACTCAATATACTAAATAAGTAACATGACTAACCTTGGACTGAAAGCAGTGACGAGCTCAGAAAGGTACAGTCCAAATATAGATAATAACAACGCATATATGACAATAACATGACAGTAATAACTCGGAGAATATCTCAATATTAGTTTGTAGATAGTACTGAAAATGTAGACATGCTTTCAACATTTTAACAGTTTGAGCACAACATGGATAAAATATTCCAAGTATGATTAATATGAGGTATGTCACATCTCGATATCTACATGTCACGTATGCATGTCAACTGTAATGCAACAAAGTGATAAATGCATATACTCATACTCTCGGAGTATTCATCCTCACTCAACACGCTCAATAACTCGGCACTCCCAATCACTCAGCACTCTCAATCACTCAGCACTCTCAATCAATGGGCGATCGCACTCGCACTCGCACCCAGCACTCATCGGTACCTACACTCACTACTGATATGTTAGACTCCGGAGGGGATGATCCTGCCCAACCGCTAATATAAGCCAATCATGGAACGCTGCGGCGTGCAACCCGATCCCATAATGAATATAACTCACAATCAGGCCCTCGGCCTCACTCAGTCATCAATCTCACCAGTCTCTCGGGCTCACAAAACTCATGCCAATCAGCCCAAAATAATGATACATGATGTAACAAAAAATGATACTAGAGACTGAGATATGACACACAAATGATGAATGTGACTGAGTACATAACTGTAATTTAAACAAATAACTCAATAACAAAAATGACCTCTGTGGGTCCCACAGTACCGGTATATAGCCTAAACATGATTTCTGATATGAATCACAACTCAATTTCTCTAACACATGGAGGGTACACAAATTATAACAGGATTAGATAATTACACAGTTCCACGGAATCAACCGAGTCACAACTACTACGGTGCACACTCACACAACTGTCACCTAGCATGTGCGTCACCTCAACACCAACCACATAACACATATTTCAGGGATTCATACCCTCAGAACCAAGTTTAGAAGTGTTACTTACCTCCATTCGCGTAAATCTCTACTCCAACAAGACCTTGCCTCGCGAATCGGCCTCCGAACGACTCGAATCTAGCCACAAAGAACTTAATACAATCAACACAATTTATAAAAATCAATTCCATATGATAAAGTTAGGTTTTTTAACAAAAGTCAAAAAGTCAACCCCGAGCCCACTTCTCGGAATCAAATAAAATGTAAAAATCCGAACACCCATTTAATAACGAGTCCAACCATACGACAATCACCCAATTCCGACCACAAATCGACACTCAAATCCCCAAATCTTACTCTCCAATTCCTAGTCCAAAATTCCCCAAATTCCACCTTAACAACACATAATCTAGGTGGCAAATTCAATGGGTATTCAATATTAATGAATAAAAATGATTAAAAGTGGCTTACCTCTTGATATCTAGTGAAACCCCTCTCAAATATCACCACTACCCGAGCTTGTAAAGTCCAAAAATGAGGAAAAATTCAAAACCCTCGATTTTTATCTTCTTCCCAGGCATCTTCGCACTGGAGGACTCAACAGTCGCGTCTGCGGAAAAACGTCCGCTCCTCCAGAAGTAACTTAGGAACCCAACCAGCCGCACTTGTGGCCGATAACACACACCTGCGAGACCGCTTCTGCGGTTTGCTCTTCGCTTCTGCGCATCTGCACCTGCGGATTCCAATCCGCTTCTACGAGGCCAACCACATCTACCAAACTCCGCATCTGCGGAGACTCGTCGCATTTACGGGCTCGCATATGCAGAAAACTTCCTCGCACCTGAGACCACTGCCCAATACCCACAAGACCAATCCTGCGACCTGCCCGCTTCTGCGGTTTCACACCTGCAACCAATCCTTCGCAGGTGCGATTGCACCAGATCAACAACTCTTCTAAGTCCCAATTTAGATCCGTTAACCATCCGAGGCCCCCGGAACCTCAACCAAACATACCAACAAGTCCTAAAATATCATACAAACTTAGTTGAGGCCTCAAACCACGTCAAACAATACCAAAAAGATGAATCACGCCCCAATTCAAGCCCAATGAAACTAATGAATATCGAACTTCTACAATAGATGCCGAAACTTATCAAACCAACTCCGATTGACCTCAAATTTTACACACAAGTCATAAATGACACAACAGTAAAATCCGAGCCCCGTAACCATAAAGTAAACTCTCGGTCAAACTTATCAACTCTCTAAATTTTTATTTTTTCAACTTTCGCCAATTCAAGCCAAAATCATCTACGGACCTCCAAATCAATATATGAACACACTTCTAAGTCCTAAATCACCATACGAAGCTATCGAAATCATCCAAACTCCATTCTGGGGCCATTTTCACATACGACAATATCAGGTCAACTCTTTTAACTTAGGCTTCTAACATTAGGACTAATAGCCTGTTTGGTCAAGCTTCTATAATCTACTTATTTTGAGAAGTATTTTTTTTAAAAATGATTTTCAAAAAGTACTTTTGGTGAGAATCAGAAAAGTTCTTCTCAGAAACGTGCTTTTGGAGAAAAGCTACATTTTTCTGCTTCTCAAAATCTGGTCCTGCTTCTTCTCTAAAGCACTTTTTGTCTTCTAAAAGCTTGGTCCAACACCTCAATTTTTGGCCAAAAGTGCACAAAGCTTGGACAAACAGGATATAAGTGTCCCAATCCACTCTGAAATATCCCCAAAACCAAACCAACTACCCCGACAAGTCACATATCAATAAATGAGCATTGAATAAGCAATAAATAGGGGAATGAGTCTATATTACTTAAACAACCGGTCCGGTCATTACAATATGTTACATGACTTAATTGTTAATTGATTCTTGGTAATCGTATCTTTATTTATAAATTGTCATTACTTTCTATTTGATTTTGGGAGTTATCGTGTACTTTTATCATCCGTTTGTGACTTCTTGTGTAGCTCCATTATTGCGTTTGGTTTTGTGATACGCCGTAGTTTATTGTAGTTGTTTGTATAATGCCTATTGTTTGGGGATGGGGTTGCACGCCACAACAATATTGAAATGATATGAAAAGATGTGATATGGAGCGATAAGGACAGATGATATGATATAGGTGAGATCGGGTTTCACGCTGCAACAGATATTGTTATTATTGTGTGGGATCGAGCTCCACCCTTCAACAGATATTGTTATTATTGTATAGATCGGGTTGCACGCCGTAACGAATATTCTTATTATTGTGTGGGATCGGGTTTCACGCCGCAACTGATATTGTTGTGTTGCTTTAACATGCCAATTTGTGCCTCAGTTATTCCTTGATAAATTGATTGTCAAAGCTAATTTATGTGCATGAGGTCATTATCTCATATATGATTGAGTTGTTGGTAATTTAACGTTTTAAACGAAATAATTCTTAAGGTTTTCACTTGTGTGTCTTTCAAAATAAAACTCGTATTTCACTCGCCGTTTTACCAGTTTAAATGGTTATCACATTTTTACTTTAATTGGATTCTAAAATTTTACTCATCACGTTATTTTTGTGTACTTTACGTAAAAAATGTTATCACGCTTTATTTTTAACAAATTATATATTTAGCTCGTTAAATTTATCTGATGTTTTACTTTGTTTAAATATGATATTTTTACTTCATCTCTTAAATTTCTAAACTAAGCTAATCTGGTACTCTATTTGCATAACCTCTCCATTGTTTTACTTTATTTGAATCCTAAATTAAACTTAATATCTCATTTGACGCTTTACTTTATTCAAGTTTGAAATTATGTTTCATTGTCTTTAAATTTATCCCTCGATCATCTTAGTTGATATTCATACGAATACGATGTACATGGCAGCACAAGGACTTTGTCGTGCGAGGGTGATTGCTAATGTGGGCATGAGGTGCCATACATGTAAGGTTTGGAAGTTGTGACTCAAGGTTTGTGAACACGAGGAGTGGTACCTCAGGTAATTCTTGTTGTAATTTGTGCATTAGGAATGATTTGATTGATTGAGTTGTCATCGGTTCTCCTTACATGAATTCATTCATATTTCATCTATATTCTAACTATGTTATTGCTTTATTACATGGTTATTTCTTTTTTCCATTCGTGCTTCTATTATTTTCACTGTTGATTGTAAATTTTTGATCCTTCCGCTGTTGGTCTTACATTGATGCTCTTTCTATTGTTATCTTTATGTTATATCCTGCACATGTTTACATGTCTGGTAGGAGTCTTGACTTGGCCTCGTAACTACTCTACTAAGGTTAGGCTTCGTACTTACTGGGTACCGTTGTGGTGTATTCATGCTACTTTTGAACATTTTTGTGCAGATCCAGGTACTTCTGATCGAGTTGGTTTGAGACTTATGTCTGTGTGGCTAGAGACTTCAAGGTATACCTGCTCGACGTTAGCATGCCCCGAAGTCACCCTCTATTGTATTTTATTTCCACTATTTTCTATTATTTCGGGACATTGATATACTTCTTATTCCTAGTTACTCTTAGAAAAGCTTATGACTTGTACTACCAATTTGGGATATTGTATCATGCTGGGATTGTTGGCTTTATATAGAAATATACGATTTATGTTTAATAGTTGTTTTGGTTAAATTCTGTCATTTAATTCAGTAAGTGTTAGGCTTACCTAGTCTTAGAAGCTAGGTACCATCACGACATCATACAGATGGAAATTAGGGTCGTGATGCATTCCCTCTTTGAGACTTAGGCCTTTTTCTTGGACATCCACATTTTATCCTATACCCTTCTTTGTGCTTAAGAGCACTATCCCTCTCTTTGCCCAAGCTCCTAGCGTGCACTGAAAGCGTGTAACTTCAAATGAAGACCAAAGTGGACACGATAAGGTTAATAAGAAAAAGATGCGAAGTCGACAACCAAAGATATGACGTGAAGAAAAGAAAGATAAAACTCCGCAAATTCAAAAGGAGGATTCAACCAAGAGGAGAAATCTTCCAAAAATTCAAAGAGGAGGAACTCCAACAAAAGAAGGAAAAACTCCTGCAAAGTAGGAGAAACTTCAAAATAAAAAAAAAAGAAGAAGAAAACAATATCTCTGAAAAATAGAAGAAGAACCTCCGACAAAGTTCAAGAAGAAGTCAAAGCAAAGAAAGGGGCATCGAGCCGAACAACATCATGCGCCGAAGCATTGTTTGAACTCCAAAGACACGGACACAGTGCATTGCTCATGGAGGGATCAGTCACTTTACCCCACATTAACATCATACTCGTACCCAAGCCTACATTACAAGCCAATAACAAAGCCCTACATGATCCTACTCCATGTTTTCTCACATTAGTGGATACTCACATAAAGGTCAAGCATATGGTATCTCACCTGCATGCATTGAACATCTTTTTTAGTGTGAGTGTACTTCTCAAAATGTCTTAAAAAATTAAAATACTTCAAAAATGCGTGAAAATCAGGACTTTCTTTTGGTGAGGGCACTCGAAACATAAGAATAGGCATAATTCAAATCCATTGATTGAAGCAAGATGAACAAATCTTCTCGATACTTAGGTATACCTGAGGTACCACTCGAAGCTATAGAAATTACTCATACACTGATCTCAGTTTGATGGAAAGTATATGGTGGAAATTCTTATGCACAAAACTAATTGTTGGTACCAACCGAAGTCAAGTAAAAATATGAATGATGATGATCGGTTAATAAAATTACAGTCTTTCTTCACTCTTCAAACTTTCCAATACTCTCCACAAAAACCTACAAAACAACGAAAAATATAGAAAACTGATGATCGGTCAACTTACGTAGAGTTAGGTTTTGTTGTAGCAGAACTACACGCGATATGAAATACCAAGGGGGATACGTAGGCAACCCATGTAGGGTCCGGTCCCACTCCTGTAATCGAAAACCAACAAAATTATTTCTATATATATTCGGAACTACACCGCGGCTTGATTTCCTTGGGTAGGAATACGTAAGAAATCCACATCGTATTCAGTCATCTTTTACAATTAAACGACATCTTGGCCTAATTCCCTTCGAATACATAGGCAGTCTAAGTCAGACCCGACCATATCTTTTCAAAATTGTATCATTTTGCATCTTTTGGCTACTTGAGTCATTAATAACGGAACCCTTTTCATCTATTTTCTTACTTATATATATATATATATATATATATATATATATAGCTTTTTGCTTTTTCAAGCGCCCTCCTGAATAATGGGAAATTTTACATGCACCTACCTTCTAATATGGCTATTTTAGATTTCAAATGCTTCGATATCGGTTCGAACCGGTACACAACCCATATTTCCTTTTTACATTCAAGTGCTCTGATATCCTTCCGGAATCGTAACTACCGGCCAAGGATCACATCCGACCGATACATAGCCCGATTTTCCTACAATAATGCTCCGATCACTTCAGACCGGTACACAACCCAGATTACCTTTTCATTCAAGTGCTCTGATATCCCTTCGGATCGCCAGGATTTCCTTTTTCATTCAAGTGCTCCGATATCGCTTCAAACCGGTAAACAACCCGGACTTTCTTCAAATAAAAGTGATTCAATCATTTCAGACTGGTACACACCCCGGATTTCCTACAATAATTCATAGTGCTCTGATCACTTTGGACCAGCACACAACACGAATTTCCTTCAACTATCCAAAGTGCTTCGATTACTTCGGTGTCACACCCAAACCTCGGGAAGCGCCACCGACGCTCAACTGAGTAAACCTGATCGAGCAAGCCTATTAGTTACTTTCTACCCAACTCACCCATGATCAAGAAAAGATATGATTTCATTAACTGGACATTAGGAAGTTCATTCATGCAATACTAAATCGTTTTATTGGCTATTTCGCCTTTAAGTCTCAAAATACACACATAACTTGTTTGACCTTTCTAGCACCCATATACAACCCACATAGTGTCTACAGAGCCTCTAAAGATACAAAA
>AWOL01S0058958.1:37871-49457 GCA_000715115.1 Nicotiana otophora | reverse complement strand
GTTTCATTGGCTATTTCGCCTTTAAGTCTCAAAATACACACATAACTTGTTTGACCTTTCTAGCACCCATATACAACCCACATAGTGTCTACAGAGCCTCTAAAGATACAAAAAAGAGTAAAGATGGTGCTGCCAACAAGGCTCCGGCTATACCTCAAAACACATAAGAAACAAAAGACGCACAACCCCGGAATGAGATGGGGCTCACCAAGTCAGCTGGGAAGAATGAGCACTGCTATCACTGGTCAGTATCCTCCGATGTGGAACAACTTGCATCCATTAAAGATGCAGCGCCCCTGCCAAAAGGGACGTTAGTACATGTCGAATAGTAATAGTATGAAAACTAAACATCAATTTAAGAACTCGAAAATACAATATGAATATGATGAATCAAAGCGATAATAGAATAGCATAGATAGCCGTTTAAACCAAAGAAAGATTATCAAGAGTAGTCATTAACATTTATAGAATTTAAGATGAGATCCTCTGTAACAATTTCCACACAAAGCGGCCCCGCCGCCTCACCCCAATATATGCGGGTGGAGGTGTAAACACAATACAAAAACTCTACTCAAGCGGCCCTGCCGCCTCACCCCAATGTATGCGGGTGGAGGTGTAAACACAATACAAAAACTCTACTCAAGCGGCCCTGCCGCCTCACCCCAATGTATGCGGGTGGAGGTGTAAACACAATACAAAAACTCTACTCAAGCGGCCCTGCCGCCTCACCCCAATGTATGCGGGTGGAGGTGTAAACACAATACAAAAACTCTACTCAAGCGGCCCTGCCGCCTCACCCCAATGTATGCGGGTGGAGGTGTAAACACAATACAAAAACTCTACTCAAGCGGCCCTGCCGCCTCACCCCAATGTATGCGGGTGGAGGTGTAAACACAATACCCATTTTCATACAAAGTGGCCCCGCCGCCTCACCCTAATATATGCGGGTGGAAGTGCATCAAAAACACTAATATCTACACAAATGGGCCATGCCGCATCACCCCAATATATGTATGTGGGTGGTGGTGCAACAACAATACCAAAATCATACACAAAGCGACCCTGCCGCCTCACCCCAATATATGCGGGTGGAGGTATAACACCAATCACAATCTCTACACAATTTGGCAAAATAGTTTTCCACATAAATCACGAATTGGAATCATAACACGTAGATACACAATCCATAGTTTTGGAACACATCCTCAATTTATAATACAATATCATGAGAGCATTGGAAACACGAATTAAACATATATCTTTATCGCAAAACCTATTCGGAATACCCAACTTGTAATAAATATCTTGGAACATACAAGGATATTGGGGTTGCAATTCTTAAAGAAGCGTTTAGCCAACATACCTCAATTTAGCTTACTTAAACTATAAAATGTTCCGGAATTCTTAGCAACTTCGATCTATTTTAGCAATATGGCAAAATTGAACCCAAAATTAGGAAAAGGATCATAATTCTAGCTCACTTGAGCATTCTATCAAATACTATGTGTGTATTAAGGTTTCATGGCCCTTTTTATGAAAGACTCCACCAACCCACACCCCATTCTTTTCTATCTTTAACTCACATACCTTCGGAACACATGCATGCAAGGTAAGAGTGCAATCCGCGAAGTTGTTATGCGGTCGCATAATGGCAGCGAAATTCGACATCAAAATGACCCAGAAAACTGACCCACTCTGAGACCATTCTGCGGTTCGCAGAGTGGTTCTTCGGTCGCATAATAGGCCGCAGAAATGCCTACTTATGCCCAATATTTTCTTCAACTCCCCAGCACACTATTCAATCCAAATAGTCCAAACTGAGGTGAGCAAGCTCGCCGCAAAGAATGTCTACTATTATTAATCTTTACGCCTACTTCGGCATCACGGAATTCGGGTTTTTTTTGGAAATATTTTATGGGGCCTTACATTCGGACTGGTACACAACTCGGATCTCTTTCATTTAGAGTTCTAACATGGGACCCTATTTATTTCAAAACAATCACATATCTATCTTTGTCAAATAAAATAAAAGCAAGTATCGCTTTTATGTCCCGTTGATATGGGGTGTGTAGGCAATCTGAACCCCCCATAGTCAGAATAACACCCAATGTCATCACAGTTTGACGTTGGGGCAATTTTTAAAATCCAAAATTAAAATCATCCCATTGCCTTCTCGAACTACAACCGGCCTAATTCTCGTTATGTCCAAGATATGTAGGAAAATTCAACACAGAGCTCGACCGTACTCATATTAAAATCCATTCAATCGATCCATTTATCATCCAAGATCCATGTCCCAGTGTTACCACAGTCCAACACTAGGGCAATCATGGAAACAATGTCGAGATTACACAAACCATTTCATCCTCGAACATTCGTCTTCCACTCCTCGAGGCTATGATTCATAAGTTGTACTCAATTTTCCATAACTACACACGATCGGATTCTCGTGCAACCCGAGATATGTAGGCAACTCAAAAGCTAGAGTTCGGTCACAATCTTCAAAACATCCTCCATTCTCTACTCTGTCATGTCGGTACAAAATTGAGTATGTTGTCAATTTCTTTGCCGAAGACTCTTACATCATCTTCGGTCAAAGAGGGACAGTTTTTGACACTCAATTTTGACCCTCTATATTTAAAATTGACTTCTGCATGCTTCCTAATCAAAAAATGATAACAATATAGTTTTTTGCACATTATTTAGCTTTAATGCAATTTATTAACTAGCCTCTTTGTAACCTCAAACATGGCTCAAATAGTTCACAACAATGTTACAAATATGAGAAACATTATATCTTAAAGCTTAACAGTTAATTCTAGGCATATCATAGCCTAAGCATTACCCCGAGCATGGATAAATACCTTGGTGCTCGCACATAGGCTTAAACCGAACACATATGCGCACCCATAACATGTAGCTATCACAAATAATCCAAGCAACTAGTGCCTCAACCAAGTTTAAATAGGGTACTTACCTCAAACAAGCAAAAACAAATACCGAGCAAGCCAAGCAACACTCTAGAAATGCCATCCCGCACGTACCAACCTCTGAACGGCTCGAAACTAGCCAAAAATAACTCAAGAACATGAAATAATACCATATGAGATAAACCCAATCGATAAAGGTCGAATCTTTACTCAATTACACAAAGTCAACCAAAATGTCAGACTCAGGCCCGCACATCAGAACCCTACAAAACTTACAAATTCCGACAACCCATTCAATTACGAGTCCAACCATACTAATTTCACTCAAATCCGACTCCGAACCGATGATCAAAACTCAAATATTCACTTTAGGAAAGTTTAGACAAAACCCCCAATTTATCTTTAAAATTCATAATCCAAATCCCAAAAGCGAAGATAGATTCATGAAATATAATCAATACCGAGTTGAAAACACTTACCCTAATCCATATGGTGAAAATCCTCTCCGAAATTGCCCAAAACCAAGCTCCAAATCCCAAAATGTGATAAAATGAACCAACCCTCAAAAATAAATACAGTCTACCCAGCATTTTTGCATCTACAAAATATTGGGAGCTCTTGAGGCGTCGCTTTGAGACCAAACTCTGCTTTTGCTGGAAATCACTGAAATTCGACCCCTCGCACATTTGGAAGTATATTCGCTTTCTGTGACATCGCGGGTGTGAGCCTCCAACCGCTCCAAGTCACCGCTTCTTCGCTTCCGCAGATGCGGCCCATCTCCTTGCACCTACGACTTCTTGACAATGGGCCACCTTCGATTCTGCGACCAAAGTTCCACATCTGCGCCTTTTGAGATGTGATGAAAACACTGCATTTGCGGACTCCTGCCCCCAGCTCCAAATTGTGCTTCTACACTGTAAGTGCCGCTTCTGCGGCTCCGCACCTGCACCCAAGGCTCCACAGGTGCGTTTACAACAGGTCCCTACACAGACAAACATCAACCAACATGATCCAAAACAATCTGAACCACGCCCGAAACTCACCCGAGCCCCTTGGGACCCCATCCGAACATACCAATAATTCCCAGAACATAACACGGACCTACTCGAGGGCTCAAACCACACATAACAACATCAAAACCAGAAATCGCACCTCAAATCAAACTTAAAGAACTTTTGAACTTTCAACTCCAAAACCTACGCCGAATCATATCAAATCAACTCGGAAAAAATTTGCACACAAGTTACAAATGACATAATGAACCTATCCCAACTGCGATAACAATAATTCGAACCCAATATCATCAAAGTCAACACTCGCTCAAACTTATGAACATTCCAAACCTTCAAATTTTCAACTTTCGCCAAATAGTGCCGAAATCTTCTAGAAATACCAAATGCAAATCTGGGCATATGCAAGTCCAAAATCACTATCCGGACATAAAATAACCATCAAAATTCTGATCCGAGGCCAAATACACAAAAGTCAAACTTGGTCAACTCTTCTAACTTAAAGCTTCCTAGTTGAGAATCATTCTTCCAAATCATTTTCGAATCACCTGAAAATCAAAACCGACGATTCACACAAGTCATATACATCATATGAAGCTACTCAAGACTTCAAACAGTTGAACGGAATGCAAATGCTCCAAACGACCGGTTGGGTCGTTACATTCTCCCCCACTTAAACATACGTTTGTCCTCGAACGTGCTAAGAGTCGTTCCAAAGCTATCAAATCACTGTGTAAACTCATCATGCACATACCCGTGAGTGATCCCATATCATCCCAATCCATATAAGCCTGCCAGCATAACCTAACTTAAGGTCTTTTCTCCAACCTTAGCCCATAAACTTTAGAATCAAATCTCCAACATCCAGAATCTATTACAAGACCTGATTCTCACATCCACACACTGTATAAGTCTGAACAAGTTGTATACCATATAACTCAGATACTCACAACAATAACTTCTGACCACAATAGCTTCCCATAAACAAACCCGGTACCGGTAACAAACCTTATATCAACTAAAACTGTGTTCCAAACCTTCATACACTGCCAAATGGTGAATAGAACACGCAAAAACTCATAACCACTCATTAGGTCAACCAATCATGGAGCACTCTCATCCAACAAGAACCATAGCCACATACTAAGATGATTAGTGACATTATTCTTTCAAACATACCGTAATCAAATTCGATAGTGCTCATTCTAGGTTCACTAACCTCATCTCATCTAGTACAAGCTAATCGACCAACATGCCACACCAATATAACCTTGATCCACATACCATGCAATCCATGCACAAAACAAGCAACAACTCAAATGCTCCCAGCAACGGAAAGAAAATCAAATGAGAGAACCGTCCCGCAAGCTCAATAGATACCACCACAAACACAATGCTATGAACCCATCTCACATAGTAGAACTAAGACTCGAGAATATTGAACAAAGGATCATATCCCAACATAACTTTGCCGCAGTGCGTGACCCAATCCAAACACCAGTCCACACGAAATACCTCAAGCTATGATGCTCAAAAACAACAACCATACGCACATCAACAACAACCTCATGAAGTGCATGACCATAACCACAGAGGAACGGATAACACAATATACCACCAATAAGAAAGACAATAACCAAGGTGCAATCAACCATTCAACATTCCAAGTACCATCTCGCTAGAATTCCGCCACAAGGCCCAAACGGAACAACATTATGTGTGCAAATAATATACAGATCACAACCCAATGGTAGCATATAAGAGTAACACATAGATCATATCGGAACACAAACAAGCTTAACTCTAACTGAATGACATGCCCCTCAACAATAGCCGTGCTGATTCAACAAATATGACCCAATGTAGAATACCCATCCTCATTAGGCTTACCAGTGGCCTCCAAATGGATTCCGATCCTTCTGAAATGAGTAGATAACCTTTCCAAAGATCCACTGGAACCTATCCACAGCACATACCATCACCTGGATAACTCAACTAAGTCACGTAGGTGGCCAAAACTCGAGAATATTGCCACAAGACACCGGTAAGCCTCACTACATCATAAGAAACAAAAGAATCGATCATACCATTACTATACTAATCCAACCTACTACCAAGCTGTCCAATTTCTTCGAGTTCCTTCCGAATTACCCTCAAGTTGACACTTCTCCTTGCCAGAAAACTACGATCCTTACCAAAAGCTCACCACAAGAGATCGTAACATGAAACCACATCGTACTAAATCTCATAAGTCACTGCATTCCCTTTTAAACACTCAAAATACTGCATCCAAGATACCCACTCTGAAGAGTCCTCATGTAAATATGAAGTTGTTTCTTTAACCTCACTGATACTGAAACATAGAGCCTGAAATGATATAGATATACCGCCAGTCCCAACACCATCCAATGCAATCTCAGATCTTAGCCATTTACAAATTCGGAAATTCCTCAAATACCACATATGAATCATGAACTCATTAGAACTTTATCAGGAGTCATCCACCCTACTATAATCTCAATTGCACCACCCGAACGAGCCGAACAACTTGTGCCCCATTAGCACACCAACATCTAAAGAAGTAACCCCACCTTAACGCAAATGAGTGACTCCCTTTTCTATAACATTACATCCATCACGAATAACAAACCCAAATCATTCCAAGATTTCCATGTATCCATAAAGTATAATACATCATGTATCCAGAAATTTCCTTGCTCAAGTCAATCCTCAAAACCAACCTTTTCAAGTCATAACAGATCAACAAACAAGTCTCAGACCGAAACCAATACAGCACTTATGCAATCTGATCGTCGATAGAAGACTCCCCACTTGGCTCAAAGCCATAGAGCATAACATCTTATAACCCACAATACCTTTACTTCATAAATGCCACAATCTCGCACCGTAATGTAGCCAAATCCTTCATAAACTAATGTATCACTAATCATACATTACCTCAAATTATCTGCGAAACTCACATTCATCCTCGTGACAGTTAAGCCAACTTTCTCGAGTGATCCAAACGCAAATTGCAACACATATAACCCACTAGTAAGAGAAAACTCTCCACCGAAACAACATAGGGATCACACAACCTCAAGACATCCCATAGGAGATAACCCACTTGCTTAGTTTCAAACAAGCATCTCTTATGTCCTACCATAGCGACAACCACTAAGAAATCACTAAATCTTACCGAGTCTAAGCTCATCAACAAAACATATGAATCTGTTGCACTCCACAAATTAATAACATGAAACATACCTCAACACACTCATAACTCGAGACTATACAGCACATCATGACATAAATCAAACACCCAATAGTCCTTTTCATATCCTAGACAGACTCTTCTTTTCATATCTAAGCCATCTGAATACATCCCAAAGTCATATCATACTCATCATATAGCCATCCAACCACTCATCGAGCCATAAGTCCCACTCCTAGGGACACTACCTGATATATAAGTCCAAAAGCACATACTAACTCAAACGAGACCACCGAGCCCAAGATGCGGTCAAAACCCGGCCTCAAGTCCTCCTGACTGGCCTATCACCAAAACACAGAAAACAAATCTCGCACCTCATCCCTGAAATCACAAGACATCAAAACACAACAGATATCGAGTGCTCACATAACATACATGTTAAACCCCATGTTTTCGTACGTGAGAGTACGTCGTAAGTCAATTGATGTAAGCTCAGAAATGAGATCATCTTCGAAAGTACATAAAGTAAGGTAGCCATATTACCTTGGAGGTTACAAATATTTAAGATCATGAACCGCAAGTACCAAGAGGGTTGTATGGGTTAGAAGCTAAACGACTTGAAGAAAATAAGTTTCGTCGAAGGTCGACAAGTTAGGAATGTTACAACATATACTTTTGGGGTGAAACTAAGGTGCTTAACATGATAAGGAGGTTATTGTATGAGTTATTTTAATTGTATGATAGTCGTGTGTTGTGGAACAAAAATTGACAAAGGTCATCACAAGTTACATTCGTAAATGTGCTGAATATTAGGTCATATGTAGCTAAGCTTTTATATCATTATACTTGGAACTATGGGATGATACACATACCAAATTGAGGATCTACGAGTCTAGTTTCTAACTTATTAAACCACATGTCAATACGACATCAGAGTAGAGAGATATTCATATTTTTGCGAGACTACGCAGGCAGCCCTTATGGGACCCACTTAGTAGGTGGCCGACCTTCACCTATTTGTATCTCATTTTTGGGATGAGATTTAGTCATTTTTTGACCTCCTTCCATCCTCACACTCTCCAAAACCTCCCAAACCATTCCCCAAGGCTCGAAACAAATTCCATAAAAATACACCATAATCTAACATCAAAGTTAGACAGAGGTGAAGAATAACCCCTCTATGGTGTTGTGATGTGAATAAGGATGATGGTGAGCTAAGTTAAGCTTAGGGTTCGAATTTTATCTACTACCTAAGGTATGTTTAACATACCTTTGATTGTGATTAAGCTTAATTACATTTTGGTTGTGGTGTTGGAGTGAAAGATCACAAGATAGCATTTGAAAGGGGAAGAGATGTTGTTATCATTTGTTGGGTTGTTTTAAGGCTATATATACACACACACACACACACATGTTGTTATGGCTGGAAATTGGAGACAATAACTTGATTATGATATAGTTTCTATTGTTATGCATGTCTATATGTTTATCAAGTGAATTGATGAAAGAAACATATGAAACTTGAGATTGGAAGTGAAGATTAGCTTAAGTCACTTCTATGGTGTTGTATTGCCATTGAGGGTTGTTGTAAGCTAAATATAACTTAGATTTTGACTTGAAGCTACTGTATGAGGTATGTATATTAGGTTCTTGCATGTGCATAAGGTTATTTTGATGTTGATAAAGTTAAATGGATGGACTAGACATGAACTAGTGAATAAAGTTGCTAATTGAGGATTGTCGGAGTTGTGGATTATTTTCTTTGTTATAAGTATATGGTATAAGGCTAGAATCATTGATGAATGACTTCATTATCATGTTAATGATACTGTTACGTTAAGTAAGAAGTCTATAAGGGGTGATATGGGGTATACGGATTCCAATCGGAGCTTGCTGCTCGTCGTACTCTTCAATTTATGTACATAATCCTTGTCTCATAGGTTACGGTATTCTCCCTTATCGGGACTTTATATTTCGTTAAGTATTCTCTTCTTCCAGTCAAGAGAGCAGAGGGTCTATAAATATACAGTATTACAATATTTTCACCACCATCGAACTATAATCAGTGGACAGCCCCCTATTGGGCAATCTCTGATCAGATGGTAAGTTATATACTGAGCCTACTATGGCCGAGCGCCTATGAGCGAGCCTAGAATGGACAATATACAGAGCCTAGTATGGCCAAGCGCCAATGAACGAGCCTACTACGGCAGAGCAGTTACACGTACCGAGTCTTATAGGGCCGGAGAACTATTTTACTTACTATATTGAGAGAGTTGAGTTAGTATCAGCAGGTAAGCATGTCTTCAGATTATCTTTGACTCCCTGTTACTTTCAGTTATTATATTATCAGTTCATTCTCAACTTTCAGTTATCATGTTGCCTTACATACTCGGTGCATTATTTCATACTGACGTCACTTTTGCCGGGGACGCTGCATTTTATGCATGCATGTCCTGATAGACAAATGGATAGACCTTCCCAGTAGACAGAGCCAAACATCAACTTGGTTGATAAGCTCCACTTCCCCGGAGTTACCAGGTCTAGACCTTGGAGTCCATTTTATATATACAAGTTTGATTGGTAGGTCGAGGCTCTGTCCCGACCATGATATAGTTCAATTATCTCTAGAGGCTTGCAGATGAGTCATGTGTATTTTGCATATCAGTATTGTGCACTTGCCAGCCTTGTGTATATGTTCAGTTTGGTATTGCTAGTTAGAGACATTCACGGCGGCCTCGTCGACCTACATAGTTATGTATATGAGTTTTTGGGTATGTTTACCCCTCAAATGAGAGAGACATTATTTATAGATGTTTCAGAATATGTCCTCATCGGCCTTGATTTGTATTGTCAGTTTGCAGGTAGGCCTCATTAGCCTAAGTTGAGGGTTACCCCTCTAGAGTTCACAATTATAAAGTGGTACACTCGGGCCAAATATGGCACCGGTTGCCGGCCACGCCTCCCCAAGTTTGGGGCGTGACAATACGAGTGAGTGGAAGAAATTCAAAGAGATACGCTTCAAGCTGAAACAATGCCGCACGATAAGGAAAGAAAAATGGGAAGTTTATCCTAGATGCTCTATAACCCCTTGAAGATAGGTATGGACGTCATCATACCGATCCGCAAGACTCTACTAGACACTTGCACATGACTCGTAGAACCTATGAACCTAGAGCTCTAATACCAACTTGCCACACCCAAAATCCACTAGTCATGATGGAAACTAACCCAGCCTGCTAGGTAAGCCAACTAACAGTCAACATATTTCAAATGAGATTAGTGAGAAATAAATGATGAAATAACTGAACTTTTATACAAAAACCCAAGGGCTGATAGTACAAGTCATGGGCTACTAAGACTTAGATTTACAAAACTGAAATGAAATAATGATACAACATCTGTTGAAATGTACATAAACAGAATCTCAAATCTAGAACTACCAAGAACTAGTGGTAGCGATAACCGGAACACAGGTACATCTTCAATGCCAGCTCCCGCCATTCACGACAACATCAGTTCCAAGATCTGCACGCAAGGTGCAGAAGTACAGTATGAGTAAAACCGATCCATGTACTCAATAAGTATCCTAACAAACCTTGGCGAGGTAATAACACCAAGAATTATAAATAATACTCGCTATAACCCGTGCAATTCATAATTTCAATAAGTATAGAATATGTATATGAACAAATAAGGAAATATCTAAGGTAAAACCACCTTGGTGCTCACAATTCTTTATTTTAACGGGTTCTACTCAGTCAACAATCCAGCATATAAGGACGATAAGCAAGTAAATCGAACAAACAGTCACAGAAATTTCAAGTAAAGATAAAATGCGATAACAACATATCAGTCCATTGCGGCACGAAACCCGATCCATTAACAGTAAGCAGTTCTCCCAGAGCTCACATCAACCAGAAATCCATCGGTTTCTCACAATTCGTGTGTACACCATCATGAGAGAAACATGAGAGGGTGATCCTAGGGGCTGAATCCTTATCCACATGCAAGCACGCAGATTCAACGTGCTACCAGCCTAGCGTGGTCACATACTCAATATCATAATCTGCTCGGTGCGATCACAGGCTTAATATAATGGATCCGCCTGACGTGGTCACAGGCTATATCACAATCCGCCCGGCGTGGTCACATACATATCAACACAATCCGCCCAGCGTGGTCACAGGCATAACAACACAATCCGCCCGATGTGGTCACAAGACGCCGCACACAGGCACAACAACATAATCCACATGGCGTGGTCACATAAATATCAACACAATTTGCCCGGCGTGGTCACATGCATAGAAACACAATCCGCCCGGTGTGGTCACGGACATCCAATCCAAATCATATCACACAGAAGAAACGTGTACAAGAACACACATATATATATATATATATATATATATATATACTGTCTCTTATA